>VOPJ01006745.1:0-93821 GCA_014673585.1 Semibalanus balanoides | reverse complement strand
TCCCAGGGGTAGCGGTGGAGCATCCAGGTGCCCGTCAGTGACCCCTAGAGCGGACGTGGGGGCGTGACCAGGCGACGAGCAGCGGCCACCCTTGCCATTGTTGGTATCATCAGGCGCGTCAGGCAGAAAATGTAGTAGTGTTCCTCTCGGCCGCGTTTCACGTACCGTGTGGTGGCTGCTGCCAGCTCCAGGTTGCCGCCAGGTCCGCCGGAAACATTCCAGCTATTCACCCCCAGCGCTGCCCTGGTGGTGTGACACAAACGGATCATAGATGGCGCTGCTCTCCAACGCGCTTCCAGAGACCACATAACTGGCCAATGGCCGCGACCGGTCACAGACGGCGTCAATACCGCCAACAGGGTGGTACACACGATTCGGGCACCAAATTGTAATACTTATCCATACAGACAATAAACGAACACATACAAACGTGAAACTACAAATACATTAATGTTACGAAAAACTTATTAAGAAAACTGCAACTTCAAAAAGGCACACTTGTATTTAATGCACACAGCACATTATATATGTACGTAGATGTTTCCGAACATCACCGCCATCCAGTGGTGATGCAGGATAGATCGACGGATACTATACGCAGATAAAACGCCACACAAGCCACGGGTAAAGATTGTGTGGAGCTGGACTGCGACAAGCAGCTAACTGGTTCACCATCACGTGACCAAGTTTGCTTTCTCTGTTCCAGAAATACCGCAACACGTAGGGTCATAGCAGTTATCAAACATTTTAAGTAAAACAATGGTGTTATAGAACGTAATATATGTTTAATATATTTATACAATGACATGTACCACCATTGACCATCTGATTTCACGCTTACCTGATAATGGAAGATCGCAGGTCGTGATCACCCAAGGTCCAGCAAAGCACGATTTCGCAATGCACCAAAGTATTCAACCCATTCTGAAACCAACCAAGATTACGGGTCAGCAATGATGTGTTCACCATCCCTCCTGACAAAGGACAAATCCGGCGGCAGGAAATTATCAGGCTAACATGGGAAATCTTTCTTGCATCGCTCGTAGCTGGAAGCGGCGACTGGTGTGTTCATTTCATGTATGGGTTGATAAAACTCTGGGTATTCGGTTGAACGTACGATGACCCCGAAAACATTGAGCATGCCCCCAAGAGAATGAAACCCAAAGCGGGGACAGCCCAGTCTACCCTTGAATCTTTTCTGGTCAGCTACTCGTAGGCTCCGCCAAGATTCTGCTTCAACCACTCAGTGTCGACTGCGACAGAAAACGAAGGAAATTGCGAGTCAGACATGATGAAGTAAAGGTTACTTATTGTGAACAGTAATAAAAGTATCCTTAAAAGATCCCATCGCCCATTTAGAGGGGGGGAAAATGTCTAGGGCAAACGATCAAACATCAACTGTATGAGAGACCAATTGTGTTGCGTTACTCGGGTGAACAACTGGGAAACACCATACCATTAATAATTGGCATGACATGTGTTGTGAAGGCTCAATTTACCTAAGTAACTTGAGAATAAAAGGTTGCCATGGCCGTAATGTTTAGAAGACTTAAATGTGAACGATTAACACTCGTAGGATTAGCGCCAATAGTTTAGCAGGTGGTTAGCTGAGGGTTTGTACTATGGCATTCGGAGTGCCCCGGCTGGCTGGACGACGCACGGAGGGCAACCCAAGTCAGGGCCAGAGACGAGGCGATTGCTGCTCCTCTGGTCCAGCATAAGTGACGCCATGGAGCCCCGAGCTAGCCAGGCCCCGCCCGGTGAGCTGTGACTAGGGGCGTCCCGAGGATACATTACATTATTCACAACCGACACTTGATACACGACGTCCGCTTACAGCCGAGTACTCACCTGAGCTGCTGAGAAGAGCTCACAGACGCAGACCAGCCCGTGATCGGGCCACTTCAGATTCTCCGTAACAACCTGCGATATACGTAAACATATTATCGACAAGCTACCAGGGACACATCACATGTAGCACACTGATTAATTCAGGCTAACAAAAGTTCTGCAGCGCCGTACTGGAAGCGAGCTGGGTGTTCATCATCTTAATGCATGGTTCATAACAGGGCTAGTATTGAATGTATCACAGTATTGAAGTTAATTGTAGTATTGGCGTATCTAACACTGAAATTAGACACTGAAGTATTGAATCAGACAACGAACCCAATCACATCCATAGCGGATGTGAAACGGAAAGACTCTCACCTCATAAGCAGATCAGGATTTCTTTTCCTAATGTCTTCATTCGCCGATCGTCACACTGAAAAAGCACACAATGTTATACTATTGTCCTCAATCCACATACAATAATTAAAAAGGCGGTCTATGAGATCATTCCACTGACAGTACCGCACTCAAAATAGTGCTGAGCTGAATGACAAACGTCATGTGCACAAACTTCGTCCCAGCACTCGCATTGTTGATGAGTGTCAGGAGGGGGTAGCGGTGCCCGGCTTCTAGTTCGCGACAAAGGAAAAGCCGACACAGCCACCGGACATGGCTGCCGGGGGCAAAAGGGTCGGCGACACACCATCCATAGCATGACAAATAAAATGCAGGCGATCGTTAAGAGTACGCATTTCAATGAGACCTCGGCAAATTAAAAACAACGGTGGAAGGAGTCACAAGTCATCACCTCTGAAGGTATGCACTGAGCCAGCAACATACCTCGATTACGTCAGCAATCTTCACTCCCATCAGTAGAGTCCACGCCCAACGGTAGCGAATAAATACCGCTTCACGAGCCTTATTCTGAAATTAGTACAGATCATTAGGTCATTTGTCAACAAAATAAAATACAAGAAACTTGCATCTAAGCTTTACTACAACCAGCGGCTGTGATTGCCAGTGTGTACGTAGATGTTTCCGAACATCACCGCCATCCAGTGGTGATGCAGGATAGATCGACAGATACTATACGCAGATAAAACGCCACATAAGCCACGGATAAAGATTGTGTGGAGCTGGACTGCGACAAGCAGCTAACTGGTTCACCATCACGTGACCAAGTTAGCGTTCTCTGTTCCAGAAATACCGCAACACGTACGGTTATAGCACAGTTATCAAACATTTTAAGTAAAATAATGGTGTTATAGAACGTAATACATGTGTAATGTATTTATACAATGACATGTATCACCATTGACCATCTGATCAATTATTTCACGCTTACCTGAACTCCCGAGTCTTGGATAGATGAAGATCGCAGAACGTATCACCAAGGTCCAAACACAAGTCGAGCAACAAATTTCCCATCTGAAACAAAAGATGACGGGTCAGCGTATTATTCACATACGAAAAGACAATTTCGCAGCGCAGGAATTATCAGGCTAACAGGGAATCTTTCTGCATCGCCGTAGCTGGAAGCGAGCTGGGTGTCGATTCATCATGTATTACGGATGTGATACACTCATGGGATAATCATGTTTGCAACGTAACGATGACCCCAAACAACTATGACACGCCCAAGGAATGAACGGCGCAGCTTACACTGTCGGAATGTTCTGCCTGTCACTTACGGTGACTCCGCCAAACTGCTTAAATCAGTGTCAGATGGACGACAGAAAACAAACAGAAAATACGCGGTCAGACTGTTGTTAAAAAGTTACTTGGTGAATACTAAATTATAAGTTCCGACTTTAACCATCGCAACCATTTAGAGGGGAAAATGCGGCCTCCAACGTCAACATCAAACTGTACCTGAGAGACGCAAAACTTCCTCAACACCGAACCCAAAACAAATAAAAATCACCCACCAACCACCCAACCAACACACACAACCACAAAACATGTTGCGTACTTCGCACCGCTACAAAGTCCCGTGCTCGGTGACTACTGGGAAATACCGGTACCATTTTAATATTTGGCTTAATTGGCATGACAATTGTGTTGTGAAGGTTCATTTACCATAGAATTCGCAAACTATTTAATAATTCTTGCCCGTGCGTACCGTTCTACAAGTTCGACTTTTATATATCCAATCGTGCAACGATTAACACTCGATGATTAAGCGCAATAGTTTGTTTAACAGGTGGCTAGCGAGGATTTGTACTATGGCATTTCCGAGCCCGGCTGGCTGACACCAGCGGGGCAGGATAGGCCAGAGCGACATTGCTGTTCGCAGCATAAACGCCATGGAGCCGACTAGCCAGGCGCCGCGGAGCTGGACTGCGTCCCGAGGGATACATACATATCACACCGACACTGATACACGACGTCCGCTTACAGCCGAGGTACTCACCGGAGCTGCTTGAGGAAGGCTCCACAGACGCAGACGTCAAGCCCGTGTCGGCCTCAGATCTCCGAACAGACCTGCGGTATGTCAAGCATTTATCGACAAGCTGCAGACACATTCGCCTGGTAGCATAGCTACTGATTTTTCAGGCTAACAGGGAATCTTTCTGCATCGCCGTAGCTGGAAGCGAGCTGGGTGTGTTCATCATCTTTTAATGTATGGTCATAACATGCTAGTATTGAATGTATCACAGTATTAAAGATCATTGTAGTATTGACGAGTTCAACACCGAGATTAGCTGATACTGAAGTATTGAATCAGACATTAAGCCCAAATTTCCACCCATAGCAAAAATAAAACGGAAATGCTTACCTCAATCACCCTATAAGGAGCTCTGTGTTATTCTTCCAACTTTTTCGTTTCGTTTTCGTTCGCCGATCGTCACACTGAAAAGGTACACATAACAAAATGTTATATTACTTGTCCTCAATGAACATGATGATGATGATTTGGGCTTTGGGGCGCCTCAACTACTTAGGTTATGTGGCGCCCAGTCCTCAATGAACATACAATACTGACACAAAGAACCGGCTAGTTGACGTCATTCCGCTGACAGTACCGCACTTAAAATAATGCTGAGCTGAATGGCAAACGTCATGTGCACAAACTTCGTCCCAGCACTCGCATTGTTGATGAGTGTCAGGATAGCGGTTTGCCCAGTTAATGTTCGCGACAAAGGAAAGCCGACCACAGCCACGGACAGGCTGGGCCAGGGCAAAGGTCGCGACACACCAAAAACATGAAAAATAAAAAAGCGTCAAAATGCAGACGATCGTTAAGATAACTTATTTCAATGCGACACCGGAAAATTCAAAACGGTGGAGAAGAAGCCGCATAAGTCATCACTCCTGAAGCACTTGTGATCCAACGTACCTTGAGTTTACGTCAGTAATCTTCATTCCCATCAGTACGTCAGTAATCTTCATTCCCATCAGGAGAGATCACGCCCATCGGTAGCCAATGATAACCGCTTCACGAGTCACACTCTGAAATAAGTACAGATCATTAACGTATTGTTTGTGAAAACAAAATAAGATATGACACTTTGCTTCTAAGCTTTACTACAACCATCAGCTGTGATTATTGCCATTGTGTACGTAGATGTTTCCTGACATCACCGCCATCCAGTGGTGATGCAGGATAGATCGACGGAATACTATACGCAGATAAAACGCCACACAAGCCACAGATAAAGATTGTGTGGAGCTGGACTGCGACAGGCAGCTAACTGGTTCACCATCACGTGACCAAGTTTGCGTTCTCTGTTCCAGAAATCAGTGTCCCACAATTTGTATATTTGGGTGGGAGATGACACCCAACTGTGAATAAATTTCCACTCATTCTCCATTTAGGGAGCGAATTTTTTACTCACAAATCATGAGTTGTGATAATGATTGTCGCATGAACAAATATTGATTAAAAAATACATGGTATAAATTAAAACCACTGCTTTTCATATTCAAAACGGTAATCAATATCGTACCATTTTCTACATAATTTCCCCCTCGTGGTCTTTTTGGGCTCAAATTTTCCACTCGACACCTAAGCCAAAATGGAATCTTGGAACACTGCAGAATCAGACAACACGTACGGTTATAGCGCGATTACCAAACGTTTCAAATATAACTGTGGTGTTGTGTAATAGAACGTAATACGTGTTCAATGCATTGGTAAACTGACATGTACCACGGCATTGACCATCTGATCAATACTTTCACGCTTACCTGAACTCCCGAGTCTTAGATAGATGAAGATCGCAGATCATGTATCACCAAGGTCCAAACACATGTCGAGCACCGAATATTCCCATCTGAAACAAAAGATGACGGGTCGCGTTATTCACTATCCGAAAAATATAAATTAGCGGCCATGAACTATCAGTGAGAGTACAGGGATCTTTCTGGCATCGGCTGTAGCTGGAAGGCGAGCTGGTGTGTGTGGCATTCATGTTATTGGGTGTGATACAACTTCTGGGTATTCGTTGAACGTACGATGACCCCGAAACATTGACAGCCCAAGAGAATGAACAGCGCAGCTTACCTCTCTGAATCTTTGCTGGTCACTACGGTAAGACTCCGCCAAACTGCTTCAAATCAGTGTCGACTGGCGACAGAAAACGAAGAAAATCGCGGTCAGACTATGTGAAAAGGTTAAGTTACTGGTGTGAACACTAATAATAACTTGTATAACTTAAAATCCATCGCCCCATTTAGAGGGGAAAATGCGGCAACGTCAAACATCAACTGTATGAGAGACGCAATTGTGTTGCGTACTTCACCGCTCAGTCCCGTGCTCGGGTGACAACTGGGAAAACACCGTACCATTTTAATAATTGCTGATTGCATGACATTTGTGTTGTGAAGGTTCAATTTACCTAGAACTTGAAATAAATAACTTGCCACGGCGTACCGTTTACAAGTCGACTAAATCGTGAACGATTAACACTCGATGATTAGCGCAATAGTTTGTTTAGCAGGTGGCTAGCGAGGTTTGTACTATGGCATTTCCGAGCCCGGCTGGCTGACACCAGCGGGGCAGGATAGGCCAGAGCGACATTGCTTGTTCGCAGCATAAACGCCATGGAGCCGACTAGCCCGGCGCCGCGGAGCTGGACTGCGTCCCGAGGGATACATACATATCACACCGACACTGATACACGACGTCCGCTTACAGCCGAGGTACTCACCTGAGCTGCTGAGGAAGAGCTCACAGACGCAGACGTCAGCCCGTGTCGGCACTTCAGATCTCCGCAACAGACCTGCGGATATACGTCAAACATTTAATCGACACGCTACAGACACATTCACATGTAGCAGCACTGACTTTATTCAGGCTAACAGGGAAAGTCTTTCTGCATCGCCGTAGCTGGAAGCGAGCTGGGTGTGTTCATCATATTTGGATGTATGGACATAACAGGCTAGTATTGAATGTATCACAGTATCGAATTTTATTGTAGTATTGACAAATTCAACACTTACGCTGTGTTCAGACGTCAATTCCCGCGGGGATTCCAGGGAATCAGTAAAAAGGTGCTTTCTACCGAGTCCAGTAGCAAGTAGTTAAAGGGAGTGTGCCTACTCAATTCGGTCATGTGAAGTTGTTGACACTGGTCTATAAGACATATTTTTCGGAATTTACCCATATAATTCATTTCTCCAGATTCACTCTAGGTTGCTGAAATATTCCAAATTCGCCAAGATCATTCTGGCAGAACAAAATAATCGATATTCGCCAGAGCCCAGAGAGCTTTCTCTACTAGAATCATTGCCCTTAAATTACAATGCTAGCATATATTGTTAGCGCTCGCCAATATAAAACTGCTCGTGAGCACTGGTAGCAGCTGCCGAACAGAGCCTCGATAACTATTTTACATTGTTCGTTTTGGTTTCTTTATTGTCTTTGGTGTGCCATTGTTGGTAAGTGGTAACATCTTCGTTACTCTGTTTATTAGCGATCGTCTGAGTTTTAAAACAAAACAAATGCAGAACAATATAAGTAAAAATTCAGCTGTAGGGGCACCAGACGTGAATTTGATTGTAACTCATGATCAAACCAATAGCCTCTTGCCGTAAAAATATATATTTGACATTTGAAAAGAGTAGGCACACTCCCTTTAACAAGAATACCAATGTGAGTACATAGTCAACTGCAGTAGAGTAAAATTTCACCCAACATCCAGGGATTCCCGCCGGGAATGTGACGGTCAGAACACAGCCTTAAATTAGTATTGAATCAGGCATCGAACCCAATCCCACCCATAGCGGAAATAAAAGGGAAAGGCTTACCTCAATCACCTTATAAGGAGCTCGGTGTTATTTTTATAATGTTTCCTTTCGCCGTTCGTCAGACTGAAAAGGCACACAGTTATATTACTCTCCTAATACATATACAATACTGAACAAAGGCCAGTGAAGTCATTCCGCACTGACAGTACCGCACTCAAAATAGTGCTGCGCTGAATGACAAACGTCATGTGCACAAACTTCGTCCCAGCACTCGCATTGTTTGATGAGTGTCGGATAGCGGTTTTGCCCGTTTATCTTCGCGACAAAGGAAAGCCGACCACAGCCACGGACAGGCTGGGTCGGGGCAAAGGTCGCGACACACCAATAGCATGGAAAATAAAAAAACGCCTTAAAAATGCAGGCGATCGTTAAGATGACTCATTTCAATGCGACACCGGAAAATTCAAAACAACAGTGGAAGAAGAAGCCACAAGTCACAACTCATGAAGCACTTATGAGCCAGCAACATACCTCGATTACGTCAGTAATCTTCATTCCCATCTGGAGAGATCACGCCCATCGGTAGCCAATGATAACCGCTTCACGAGTCACACTCTGAAATAAGTACAGATCATTAACGTATTGTTTGTGAAAACAAATTAAGATGACACTTTGCTTCTAAGCATTACTACAACCAGCAGCTGTGATTATTGCCATTGTGTACGTAGATGTTTCCAGACATCACCGCCATCCAGTGGTGATGCAGGATAGATCGACAGAATACTATACGCAGATAAAACGCCACACAAGCCACGGATAAAGATTGAGTGGAGCTGGACTGCGACAAGCAGCTAACTGGTTCACCATCACGTGACCAAGTTTGCGTTTTCTATTCCAAAAATACCGCAGCACGTACGGTTATAGCGCAGTTATCGAGCGTTTCAAGCATAACAAAGGTGTTAGAACGTAATACGTCTTGTTCTATACATTTAAAAAATGACATGTACCACGGCATTGACCATCTGATCAATACTTTCACGCTTACCTAAACTCCCGAGTCTTAGATAGATGAAGATCGCAGATCCTGTATCACCAAGGTCCAAACACATGTCGAGCACCGAATATTCCCATCTGAAACAAAAGATGACGGGTCAGCCGTATTATTTACATCCGAAAGACAATTTCGCGGCGCATGAATATCAAGCTAACAGGGAATCTTCTGCATCGCCGTAGCTGGAAGCGAGCTGGGTGTGTTCATCATGTATTGGGTGTGATAAAACTCTGGGTATTCGTTGAACGTACGATGACCCCAAACAACTATGACAGCCCAAGAGAATGAACAGCGCAGCTTACCTCTCGGAATGTTTGCTGGTCACTACGGTAGACTCCGCCAAACTGCTTCAAATCAGTGTCGACTGGCGACAGAAAACGAAGAAAATTCCGGTTCAGACCATGTGAAATTAAGTTACTGGCTGAACACTAAAATAGAATAACTCATCAGCCATCGCCCCATTCAAAAGAGGAAATTGCGGCCATAACGTCCAACATCCGGCCCGGCATTCAAAGAGGAAATGCGGCAACGGTGCCAACATCAACTGTAATGCGAGACGCCATTGTGTTGCGGTACCGGGTGAACAACTGGGAAACACCGTACCATTTTAATAATTGCAAGACATTTTTGTGTTGTGAAGGCTCATTTACCTATAACTTGAAATAAATAGCTTGCCATGGCGTAATGTTTGAAGAACTAAATGTGACGATTCACACTCTAAGATTAGCGCCAATGTTTAGCAGGTGGTTAGCTGAGGTTTGCTAACTATGGCTTTCCGAGCCGCTGGCTGACACCACGGGGCAGGATAAGGCAGAGGACATTGGCTGTTCGCAGCATAAACGCCATGGAGCCGACTAGCCAGGCGCCGCGGGCCTGGACTGGCGTCCCGCGGGATCATACATTCACAATGTGTAGACACTGATGCACGACGTCCGCTTACGCCGAGGTACTCACCGGAGGCTGCTGATCGAAGAGCTCACAGACGCAGACTGCAGCCGTGTCGGCAACTTCAGTTTCCGCAACACGACCTGCGGATAATACGTAAACATTCAATGACAACCTATACAAGACACATTCACATTAGGGCCGCACTGACTTTAATTCAGGCTACAAAAGTTCTGCATCGCGTAGCTGAAGCGAGCTGGGTGTGTTCATCATCTTATGTATGGACATTGGACATAACAGGCTAGTATTGAATGTATCGCAGTATTGAAGTTTAATTGTATAGACGCATCCAACCCTGCATTTAGATGCTTGAAGTATTGAATCAGGCATCGAACTCAATCCCAACCATAGCGGGAATAAAAACAGAGAGACTTACCTCAATCACCTTCTAAGGAGCTCGGCGTTATTTTCCTAACGTCTGCATTCGCCGATCGTCACACTGAAAAGGCACACAATATTATATTATTGTCCTCAATACACATACAATACTGAAAAGGGCAAGCCTGCTATGAAGGTCATTCCGCAGACAGCACCGCAAAACAAAATATTGCTGAGCTAAATTGGTAAAGTCATGTGCACAAACTTCGTCCCAGCACTCTCATTATTGATGAGTGTCAGGATAGCGGTTTGCCCGGTTTATCTTCGCGACAAAGGAAAGCCGACCACAGCCACGGACAGGCTGGGTCGGGGCAAAGGTCGCGACACACCAATACATGAAAAATAAAAAAATGTCAAAAATGCAGGCGAAAGAAAGAAAATGCATTGTAAAGATGACATTTGAATAAGACATCGGCAAATTCAAAACAACGGTGGAAGAAGCCACAAGTCATATTTACTCCTGAAGCACTTATGAGCCAACAACATACCTCGATTACGTCAGTTATCTTCATTCCCATCAGGAGATCACGCCCATCGGTAGCCAATGATAACCGCTTCATGAGTCTCACTCTGAAATAAGTACAGATCATTATGCACTGCTTATGTGAACAAAAAAGACAAGACACTTTGCTTCTAAGCGTAATTACAACCATCAGCTGTGATTATTGCCATTGTGTACGTAGATGTTTCCAGACATCACCACCATCCAGTGGTGATGCAGGATAGATCGACAGAATACTATACGCAGATAAAACGCCACACAAGCCACAGATAAAGATTGTTGTGAGCTGGACTGCGAAAACTACATCAACGCAGTATGAAGACAGTGCTTACCTTGCCATCAATGGTATCGGCAGATACACGGATAAGACCAGGAATCACGCTGTTGCCTAGGCACGACCCTGCAACAAGCAATATGTGTTGATTATTATTGAAGAGCGGATTGGCGCCAGATAAATTTTAGTTAATTACCTTTAATATATAAAAATGGTTAGGCAAAATACACTGGAAAATATTGAAACGCAAAACATCGTTAAGTGGTGACTGAGGCACATTATGTATGGGAATGTTGGAACATGGCTCTTACAGCATAGCCATGTTCAGTAGTTCCCAGTTTTGTGTTGCACTACTGTATATCGAACATGTCACTATATAACAGTCCCGAAAAGCTAGGGTGCTCACCTGGCGTTATTAGCCGAGATAACTGCTTACAGATACAATGACATCCGTTGTGATACAGCACCGAGACGTGAAATACGATGACCGTATCAGCGACATCACTTACCCTGGGTGCNGACAAGGGCACAAGCCAGCGACTAAGAACGTCACGGATATCAGATAGTACGAATACTGTGCAGCTCACCAACCCGTGCGTGGGCCTCAACAGCGGAAAGGTATGCATCACGTTCAAACTCACGTCCAGATCAACACGACTGCAAACTGCGTAACAAGACTGACCAAATGTAATACATGCCATACATATGTAGTGTTAGGTGATGTACACCCGAATACAGCGACAGGAAGACGGGAATGTCAGCTATCTTTGTCATATTAAAATATGAACGCGGAATTACTAAGAGAGACGGGAAAACGTGCTGAACTAAATTATTAAGGTTACCACCACCCTGCCAGACTGTCCTGCAGCGCAATGTCACGTACCAGCTGCGTACATCACTGAAGTCTTGATCGGTGGGGCGATCCATCAAACTTGAGTCCAGTTTGGTGCTGCAGGCTTCACACAATCCTACAGAAAATCAGAATCAATAGGTCAGTCGAAACGAAATGGCATTCATGTTATTATAGCAATAAGTTTATCATCAGGCTAACAGGGAATCTTTCTGCATCGCCGTAGCTGGAAGCGAGCTGGGTGTGTTCATCATGATAATTAGTTATGCCGATGTCGTGAAATATTAGGACAGTCTGACCACAGGCACGTATAATTATAGATGTGTATTAAGGCACAGCCAACTCACCCCACCATCGAGCGCCTGGCCAAGCAGACAGCGGCGTCCGGCGGTCGCCAGTGGCCAATTACTGCCTGTCAGACGGCACCTCCCTGTGTAAGAAGCCAGCCCGGTCAGCAAGAAACCAGACGGGTCACAGGCAGCCGCCATTTACACCAGATGGATATCAGAAGGACGAATACTGTGTCATCCACCGGGCCTTGTAAGGGCCCTCGACAGTGGAAAGTTGGCATCATCTCAGCAGTCACACAACCATCACGGACGGAGCCTAGGATAGGAAAATTTGGGTGGAAAACGACACTGTGTGCCATATTTTCCACTCTTTATACAGTTTTACTGTGATTTTTCCACTCCCTTAGTAAAGATGTATACTACAACCCGAACACTGATATTAATCATGTTAATATTAACGCTTGGATAAACACAAAAACAAGTTAGGAAAGTATGCATCACGCTCAAACTCACGCCCAGATAGGAAAGTATTGCCATTTCTAACCGCTGATTCTGATGGATGAGTTTTGAAAAAGAAAGAGTACATCGTAAGGTCTTTTTGGGCCGAGTTTTCCACTCCGCACCCTGGCTTCAAAGCAATCCTAGGACCCTGTGCTCCGCCGAAGCGATAGTCGCCTGGAGGAAAATGGCGAGCAAGTGGACTGAATCCTCGCAACTAGCATAGTATTTCAGAATAGAATGGCAAACATTCGTTACTAACCACCAGCCGCAGCAGACACCAGCAGCTCGGACTGGCCAGCTGTGTAAACGAGGGCCAGGATAGCCGCGGTTTGCGACGTTGATTATCGCAGGAAAGGAAAAACGTTATCGGGGCAAGCTCACCATATATTGTGATGTGCGACAACTGACACGTCGATGGGACGGACGGCATCTTAAACCTCGAGCACCTGTGAATATTCCAAACAGATGTAAGCAAAAAAAATAGCGGCACATTCATGACTGACAGGTTCATTAAATCTCAGGCTAACAGGGAATCTTTCTGCATCGCCGTAGCTGGAAGCGAGCTGGGTGTGTTCATCATGATAAGTTAGGTTATGCCGAGTGTCGTGAATATTAGGACAGTCTGACACAGGCACTATAGAATTATAGATGTGCTAAGGCACAGCCCAACTCACCATGAGCGCCTGCAGCAGACAGCGGTCGGCCGGTCGGTCGGTCGCCAGTGGCAATTACTGCCGCCCTGTCAGACGGCCACCTGTGTGAAGAAGCCAGCCGGTCAGCAGAGACCAGACGGTGTCACAGCAGCCGGCATATCACCAGATGGATATCAGACAGTACTGAATACTGTGTCACTCCCGGGCCTTGTAAGGCCCTCGACAGTGGAAAGTTGGCATCATCTCAGCAGTCACACAACCATCACGGACATGCTCCATTGAAACGATATTCACCAGGAGAAAAGCGGCGAGCTAGACGTGGATTGAATCCCTTTGTATTGGGGTTTAAGGGCGCGCCGACACCTTTGGGTCCATTTGCGCCCAAGTGGATTGAATCCCTGCAACTAGCATATTATCTAAGAATACAATTGCAAAAATGCGTTACTGACCTTTCAGCCACGTCTGCGGTCGCCAGCTGCTGCTCGGTGACTGGCCAGACACAGCGTCCCGTCCAGCTCTGGAGCCGGTACCAGCGCCATGTCGTCTGACACACTGCACCGAGAGGGCTCTCCGGCGCCCTGCCACAGGGTATGTCGATGGGACGAACGGCATCTCTAACCCCGAGCACCTGGGAATATTAAAAAAAATGTAAGCAAAAATAGCGGCGCATTCATGACCGACAGGTTCATTAAATATCAGGCTAACAGGGAATCTTTCTGCATCGCCGTAGCTGGAAGCGAGCTGGGTGTGTTCATCATGTGAATAAGCAGACAGACATTAACTATAGGAATTGAGACCGACCTGCTCAGATTGGTCCGGCTCACGCGTCTTCGTAAGACGTGTCCGGATAAGCAGTTTCACTTTTCATTTAGGCCTGAAATGAGTCAGAAATGGGTTAACATGGATATATTTATGAACTAACGTCCGGGACGGATGGGGGGGGATGGAAATGAGAGACAGACTAACGAAGACACACGGCGGTCGGACGCGGTCGACAGAGCGGTGTAGGCGAGGTTGGTTCTGGCGGCGGCGGCAGTGCCGGGCCAGGATAGTCCCGCCGGACAATGTGAGCGCCAGTACAGACAACAGCGACCGCAGTGTAACGGCCGCAGAGTCTGAACAGCGCTAAACGACTACCAGGCCACAGAGCTTAGCTACTCGGTGGCGTACAACTCCCAGCTACGAAAACCACTCACACTAGCCACGGCATTCCCGAGTTGCAAAACATACATACAACTGCGAGGTGAACAACAAAATCGCAAATGAGCAACCCTATCGTGGGATTTTGACCTAAACGGCGGGCAAAATGTTAAAAGTGCTGACAGGTCGGTAATGATAGGTTATAGGGTACCCACATAACTGGTTATATGGAGCCCTTGATGCCAAATACAGAAGTGCAGTATGAAGACAGTGCTTACCTTGCAATCAATATCAGCAGATAAACGGATAAGACTAGGCATCACATTGATGACCAGGCAAGACCCTGCAAAAAGCAATACGAGTTAATAATAGAAGAGCGGATTTGCACCAGAGCAAATCTTGGTTGATTGCCTTTTATATAGAAAATTCGTGAGGCAAAATAGACTGGAAAATACGCACGAGCAAAACAACGAAAAATTGGTGAATTATGGCACCAATGGCAACCAGTGGCAAATTATGTATGGGAATGTTGGAACATGGCTCTTACAGCATAGCCATGTTCAGTAGTTCCCAGTTTTGTGTTGCACTACTGTATATCGAACATGTCACTATATAACAGTCCCGAAAAGCTAGGGTGCTCACCTGGCGTTATTAGCCGAGATAACTGCTTACAGATACAATGACATCCGTTGTGATACAGCACCGAGACGTGAAATACGATGACCGTATCAGCGACATCACTTACCCTGGGTGCCGGCCGCTGTCCATTATCCTGCAGCAGACAGATACGCAGCTTCCGCCTCAGCGGCCCCGGCGTCAGAGTCGGCCTGAAACACGACCCGTGGTATGTCCAGGCACGGCCAGTGCCAGAATCAGGTCAGACGGTGACGGGACAGGTCAGACGGTGACGGACAGTCGGACGGGAACGGACCAGGTCAGACGTGACCGGACAGGTCAGACGGTGACGGGACAGGTCAGACGGTTGACGGACAGGTCAGACGGTGACGGACAGGTCAGAGGTGACGGGACAGGTCAACGGTGACGGGACAGGTCAGACGTGACCGGACAGGTAGACGGGTGGTAGGACGGGTGGTGGGACGGGAGTTGAGAGGGGTGGTCAGACGGGTGACGGGACAGGAGTCGGGACGGGTGACGGGAAGGTCAGACGGTGACGGGACCAGGTCAGACGGGACGGGACAGGTCAGACGTGACGGGACAGGTCAGACGTGACGGGACAGGTCAGAGCGGGAAGGCCAGACGGTGACGGACAGGTTAAGACGGTGCGGGACAGGTCAGACGGTGACGGGACCAGGTCAGACGGTTGCCGGGACAGTCAGACGGTGGCCGGACAGGTCAGACGGTGACGGGGACAGGTCGACGGTGACGGAACAGGTCAGACGGTGACGGGACAGGTCATGACGGTGACGGGAACAGGTAGACGGTTGCCGGGACAGGTAGACGGTGGGCAGGACAGGTCAGACGGTGGCCGGACAGGTCCAGAGGTGACGGGACAGGTCCAGACGGTGCCGGGAGCAAGGTCCAGACGGTGACGGGACAGGTCAGACGGGTGACGGGAACAAGGTCAGACGGTGACGGGACAGGTCAGACGGTGACGGAACAAGGTCAGACGGTGACGGGACAGGTCAGACGGTGACGGGAAAGGTCAGACGGTGACGGGACAGGTCAGACGGTGGACGGGACATGGTCAGACGGTGACGACCGGAAGGTCAGACGGTGAACCGGGACAGGTCAGACGGTGACGGGACAGGTCAGACGGTGACGGGACAGGTCAGACGGTGACGGGACAGGTCAAGGACGGTGACGGGACAGGTCAGACGGTGACCGGACAGGTCAGACGGTGAACGCGGACAGGTCCAGACGGTGCCGGGACAGGTCAGACGGTGACGGGACAGGTAAACGGTTTGCGGGAAGGTTCAGACGGTGACGCGGACAGGTCAGACGGTGACGGACAGTCAGACAACCGGTGACGGGACAGGGTTCAGACGGTGACGGGACAGTTTCAGACGGTGACGGGACAGGTCAGACGGTTTGACGGACAGTCAACCGGTGGACCGACAGGTCAGACGGTGACGGGACAGGTCAGACGGTGACGGACAAGGTCAGAACGGTGACGGGGACAGGTCAGACGGTGGACGGGCCAGGTCAGACGGTGACGGACAGGTCGACGGTGACGGACAGGTCAGACGGTGACGGGACAGGTCAACGGTGACGGGACAGGTCAGACGGTGACGGGACAGGTCAGACGGTGCGGGACGGTCAAGGACGGTGACGGGACAGGTCAGAACGGTGACTGGACAGGCAGACGGTGGACGGGACGGTTCAGACGGTGAGGGACAAGGGTAGACGGTGACGGGACAGGTCAGACGGTGACGGGACAGGTCAGACGGTGACCGGACAGGTCAGACGGTGACGGGACAGGTGTCAGACGGTTGCCGGGACAGGCCAGACGGTGCGAGGACAGGTTCGTCGCGGCACTGTGCGCCCGTTCACTAAGGGCCCGCTCTGTGTGTGAGCAGGGCCCTACTCTCGGGGCCGGCACGACCGAGACACGACGCAGGCACGCCAGAACGGCGGCCACGCATCGCGCCGACAGGCCGCACCTTTCCTCTGTCACAGACATAACACGACCGGCCCAGTGACCGCGACGGCCGCTGACTTGATCTGTGACGCCACACAATGCACATAGAACTGGCGAGAAATGTAACACAGACGGACATTGATAAAGTAATAAACCTCATTGACAAAAATAAATGTCCTATGGAAAACAATTATTTCCACATTTAAATATATTGTCTTTCCAAAACGTGGATAGTGACTTTAGATGCAACCAATAAAATATTTACAACGTACCATGGAAGATTGCAGTCATCAGTCTCAGCACAACAATACTCCGTCTGAAAAACAAACATTTTGCTGTTACGCAAAGCATTAGCAACAAACACACCATGGCGAACACATGAATCAGTTTGTGATAGTTGTAATCTTTGGAGTTCATACGAACGAGACAAATAAGTTCATCATTAAATACAGCTGCAGCTTGGTGCTCAGCTGTGAATATAGTGTGAAATTCGGCTGCAGTCACGCGATTTGTAACATCACTACGTTAGTGAATATACCATACAAAAGCGCATTACTTAGAAGACTGTGCAAATTGCTCACCATTGTATGAGTAGCAAGGCGCAGATGAGACGCGATCTAGTACGACAGCTGCTGCATACCAGACAGTCATTCCCTGAAAAAGCCAGACTCTGGTTAACAAAGGCAACAGGGTGACTGGTACACAAACAATAGTTTGCTGGTCAGAACGTTTAACATTATAATCATCGTTTTTCATACGAACGAGACTGTAAAATCATCATCGAAAGGAGTTTCAAAAACGTAGTCGTCACAAGCACTTCAGTTAGTTCCCAGTTTGTGCTTATACCACTATATAACGATATATTATATTAACGATATAGTTATATTATTAACGATATAGTTTGTGCTTATACTACTATATAACGATTACACTTGTAAACCAGAACAAAATTCACAACTTACCATGGAAGATTGCAGCGCGTCAGTCTCAGCACAAAAACAATACTTCGCCTGAAAAACAAATATTATGCTGTTACGCAAAGCATAAACAACAAATACACCATGGCCAACACATGAATCAGTTTGTGATAGTTGTAATCTTTGGGGTTCATACGAACGAGACAAATAAATCATCATAAAATACGGCGGTAACTTGGCGATTGGTGGTTAGCTGTGAATATAGCATGAAATTCGGCTTCAGTTGCGCGATATGTAGCATTACCAGTAAGTTAGTGAATATATCATATAAAGCACCAGCAAAACTTGAAGACTGTGTAAATTGCTCACCATTGATCATCTGCATGACGCAGATGAGACGCGATCCAGCGACAGTAGGCTGCATAATGGACACCGCTATTCCCTGAAAATACCACTCTGGTTAACAAAGGCAACGGGGTGACCGGCACACAAACAATCGGCCCACTGGTCAGAATGTTTAATATTATAATCATCGCATTTCATACGAACGAGACTGTAAAATCATCATCGAAAGGAGTTAAAAACACGACATCGACACCAACCGACACCAACGGCGACTGAGTGCACAGAGCGCCGTCAGAATCGGAGACGAGTTGCCGTCATTGCATCAGCAAAACAAACAACATGGGAATAAGACAAACAATGAACAGGTTCAAATTTAACATTATGATGCTCATTTGCATGCATTTAAGATCAAGTTGTGCATTGTCAGCTCACCGTTTCGCAGATTAAAATCACTGTCAGCAGCAGGCTTCCAGCAGAATAAAACGTCGGTTCATTCCCTGTGAATAAGAACACTGGTTACACACACAGCACGAATAACCTGAACAGCTACAATACATCATGCTGTCAGTTAGTGATACTTATAATCATCGTGTATCATACGAACGAGACAAGGAATCATCATTTGAACACATTTAACAACATGGAAAAGACTAGCGGGGGTTTCGCTCGTGAAGTGTGCCCTATTCAGCCGTGGATGCGAGCTGACCATTCGGTCGTCGCCATACATTTCCAGTCGGCACCTCTCACCTATCGACAGCGCAGTGCAGGCAGAGGCTGGATAGCTGGTCCTCCCCAGCTAGGGCCGCCGCTCCCCGGGTGACCGACTTCACCTGGCGGGAATAGGACAGAGTTATAGACCTGTGACTCGAGGCACGTGCTGCAACAAGACAAAGACCGGCTCAGTAACCGTTGGGATGGATGTCTCATGAACACGTCGGAGACAAGCTGTCATCATAGCAAGACTATTACAAGACATTACGTTCAAAATCACTATATTACGGTTTATGCGAGACACAACTTTGAAACAATAGCATTTAACACAGCAGCTTAGCGACCCGCAATGCCTTACCTGTATCGGTAGCCGTCGAGCTGGCAGGCCCTGCGGTGGTGCTCAGTGCGCCGCATCCCTGCAAGTGTGCCGCGCACTGGCGGTGACCAAGTCGATAGTCCTGCGAAATGCCAGACCCCGTCAGAAACAAGTCATTACCTCATGAAATCCAGCATCGTTAACAACATTCTACACTACAGATCGATCGAGCAGATGATATTCACGATATATTAGCAGAGCTTAACTGATCCGCACCGACCGGAAGTTTCCGCAATGCACCGCATACAACGTACCTTTGTGACTGGCGTCGGATACCTCAGTCCGTCCGCGCTACTCGACAGCTTAATCGCGACAAATGAAACGCTTTTCCACACAATCACAATGAATGTATTTCCATTGCGACTACACTTAAGTCACAAGCACTGAAACTTACGATGATGACCAGCTAAGATACTATATAATAAACAGAACACATCGTTCGCACTGTCGCATAAGACTGAATTGATAGGCAGTCGGAATTCTAAGCACAGCACGTATAATTATTATAACATAAAACATATATCGACGCTGATGAGAATACTCGTGAAACAATCTGCTTCCATGCCATCGAGTAGCGCGTGCAGTAACGAACGTCCGCCAATGCAGAAACGACAGTGTCAGTGTTACCGAGAAAACGGCTGCTAACAGTAAGGTGCACACACACACACACAGTCACGACGCTACGGCGAAGCACCGTGCGCGCCTTCACATTTCACATCCTCACGACACGATCAGCTCTAGCAGCCTTGAACGCCTTCACTTGGCCTCGGTATTCGCCTCGCTGTCGTCTTCCTTCTTGTCCTTCTTATCCTTCTTGCCGTCACCACCTGCAGAGGGGACACACGTGTCNACTTCTTTCTCCACATATATCCATCACTTGTCCAAACCAAAGTCATATTCGTAGTTTTGAGCTCAAGATGCACCGTATGGTTGAATTTCAAGACAACTTTCAAGGTGAACTATTCCCTTTAAGGGCCTTACGCCCACCGCTAATGTGGGTCCCCAAAATACACGGTGTCATCATAGGTCCTCTTATTTCACAGCGCACGCCGCACACGTAGTGGTGTGTGTGTGTGTGTGTGTGTGTGTGTGTGTGTGTGTGTGTGTGTGTGTGTGTGTGTGTGTGTGTGTGGCTATCTGCATTTGCGGCCAATCAAGGCTGTTCAGACTAGATGTCGAGCCACGATGATCTTCACTGGTGTCGATGTTCCGCCGCTGGTCACATATGCAGATGACGCAACCAACAACCATTTCTCAGCCTTCCAGTCCTCCGTTCACCTCTGAGCAGTACAAACACAGTGCATCACATTTTTCGAATTTATTACACCAAAAAGCAACAGTGAACGCCATAAAGTCAAAACAATGCATTTTTTAAAAAATACGAACAAGAGAACAATAACGCGCTGCTAATATAAGAAACTGAATTATATCTTACTAGCTGACAACTAGCTTACGACTAGCGTACGACTAGCGTACGACTAGCGTCCGACTAGCGTACGACTAGCGTACGACTAGCGTACGACTAGCGTACGACTAGCGTACGACTAGCGTACGACTAGCGTATGCCTGGCGTACGACTAGCCAGAAAATGAAACATAAGAACGTATTACCAGCATACTACCGGCATACTACCAGCATACTACCAGCGTACTACTAGCATACTACTAGCGTACACTAAGGGTGTTAAGAGTTGTTCAGAAAAAATAATAGTAGAAAAATACCACAAAGATCGCTTACCTGTCCCAGCACGAAGGTCCTCACCTGCCAGAGTCCAAAAATCATGACTAGTTCAGTGGAACACCCGGGGTCGGTGTTAAGCGGCAAGCGCTGTACCGGCCAGCTCTTCGAGTCTGCGGAGCTGACCTTCTGATGCTGCAGGAGGTTCTGCTGCTGCTGCTGCTCCCGGGAGGACCACGGAGACATTCCCACCGTATCTGCAGTTATCCAGCGATAAGTAAGCTCCACCAGCACCTTGAGGCTTAAGCTGGTGATGGCTGTCACCGCCACCAGTGTCTGTACGACGCCGGCCCGTGAGGTCAGCTGCTCCAGCGGCGTCGGTCGGCCCTGCTGTAGCGTGACGATCGGAGGCGCAAGGCCGCCACTACCGCAGGAGAACAAGCTGCCCGCTAACACGATCTGGACCGTCTGCTTGATCGGGTGCCGCGAAGTGGGCAGCACACACGCCTGTATCTGCTGACGCGAGGTACGCGTAGGCATACGCTACGCGCGCGATCTCTCTGCAGCGCCGGCTGGCGGATCTTCTGCTGGGACGCCGTCGGCACATGGTCGGCAGAGGCGGGCAGACAGGCCTTCCCACCAGCTAAAACCACCGTGTTGGCGACCATCAGGTTCACGCCCACGCCGCGTGACTGGGTGGACAGTATGAAGCAGAAGATCAGCTTGTCGGCGCTGAACCGCTCCACTAAAGCCTGTAATAGACGAGCCAGGTCAGTTGAAACGTCACTGTCCACCAAACAGCTTCTAATATATGATTAAGGTCAGACGGTTGCCGGGACAGGTCAGACGGTTCCCGGGACAGGTCAGACGGTTCCCGGGACAGGTCAGACGGTTGCCGGGACAGGTCAGACGGTGCGAGGACAGGTCAGACGGTGCGAGGACAGGTTCGTCGCGGTACTGTTCGCCCGTTTACTAAGGGCCCGCTCTGTGTGTGAGCAGGGCCCTACTCTCGGGGCCGACACGACCGAAACGCGACGCAGGCACGCCAGAACGGCGGCCACGCACCGCGTCGACAGGCCACACCTTTCCTCTGCCCCAGACATAACACGACCGGCCCAGTGATCGCGACGGCCGCTGACTTGATCTGTGACGCCACGCACTACACAACGCACTGGGGACAAATGTAACAAGTGAGCGTTGATTAATTAATGAAAAAAAACTACTTTTAATTTCAAATAACGTCGGCCTCTTCAAAACGTGAAGTGACTTCAAATGCACCATCCACATTACTTACCATGGACTATTGCAGTGTTGTCGGTCTCAGCAAAACAATATTTCGTCTGAAAACAAACATTTTACCGTTACGCAAAGCATAAACAACAAATACACCATGGCCAATACATTTATCAGTTTGTGATAGTTGTAATCTTTTGGGTTCATACGAACGAGACAAATAAGTCATCATAAAATACAGCTGCAACTTGGAAAAGCACCAGCACAACTTCAAAGCCTATGTGAATTGCTTACCATTCATGAGTAGCATGGCGCAGATGATCAAGTAAGGTGACAGTGTACCAGACACTGCCACTGCCACACTGCCATTTCCTGAAAGTACCACACTCTGGTTATCAAAGGCAACGGGACGTGCCCAGCACACTATCAATTTTAGTTGTAGCATGACTGTCCATTCGCATACAATACTACACAAAAGCCGGCTATTGAGTCATTCCGCGACAGTACCGCACTCAAAATAGTGCTGCGCTGAATGGCAAACGTCATGTGCACAAACTTCGTCCCAGCACTCGCATTGTTGATGAGTGTCAGGATAGCGGTTTTGCCCCGGTTTATGTTTTGGGCGAACAAAGGAAAGCCGACCACAGCCACGGACAGGCTGGGTCGGGGCAAAGGTCGCGACACACCAATAGCGTGACAAATAAAATGCAGGCGATCGTTAAGAGGTACGCATTTCAATGAGACCTCGGCAAATTCAACAACAACGGTGGAAGAAGGAGCCACATGTCATCGCCTCTGAAGGCAAGCACTGAGCCAAGCAACGTACCTCGATGAACGTCAGTAATCTTCATTCCATCAGGAGAGATCGCGCCCTATCGGTAGCGAATGAACCACCACTCCACGAGTCTCATTCTGAAATAAGTATAGCTCATTAGATCATTTCATGTATTGTTTAGGTTAAACAAAATAAGATACAAGGACAACCTGCCACTTTGCTTCTAAGCGTTACAGTAACAACCAGCATCTGTGATTATTGCCAGTGTGTACGTAGATGTTTCCAGACATCACCACCATCCAGTGGTGATGCAGGATAGATCGACGGAATACTATACGCAGATAAAACGCCACATAAGCTACAGATAAAGATTATGTGGAGCTGGACTGCGAAACGCCTTCGGATGAAGATAAACGAAACCAAAGTTACCTATGCTGTATTCACCAATAAAAGGCAAGCAGGAAAGGAACGCCATCGGAGTCATGAGGGGGAGGGGGGGGGGAGGTGCTCTGACTGGAGCTTAGCTCTAAGTAGTCATAGTCCAACAGTAGTCATAGTCCAGCGGAGCTAGTCTAGTCAGCGCGGCATAGGGATTGGCCAGAATAATACGTACCGACGGAATCCAGCACTCGATGTGCCCGTGCATCATGAACCAGACTTCATCGTATCAGACTTATCCGCTCAGATCCGTGCTCAGACGATTACTGGAAACAACATCATACCATTCAGAAACAGCCTATTGCACTTAGTGTTATGTGAAGACAAAACTTACCAGCAACTTAAAATTACTAATTTGCCACGGCGTACCGTTTATAAACGACTAGAACGTGAACGATAAACACTCGAGGATTAACGCAATAGTTTAGCAGGTGGCTAGCAAAGTTTGTACTATGACATTTCCGAGCCCGGCTGGCTGACACCAGCGGGGCAGGATAGGCCAGAGCGACATTGCTGTTCGCAGCATAAACGCCATGGAACCGACTGGCCAGGCGCCAAGGAGCTGGACTGCGTCCCGAGGGATACATACATATCACACCGACACTGATACACGACGTCCGCTCACAGCCGAGGTACTCACCGGAGCTGTTGAGGAAGAGCTCACAGACGCAGACGTCAGCCCGTGTCGGCACTTCAGATCTCCGCAACAGACCTGAGGACGTCAACATTTAATCGACACGCTACAGACACATTCGTATGAACAGCACCGACTTTTTCAGGCTAACAAAGGTTTCTGCATCGCCATAGCTGGAAGCGAGCTGGGTGTGTTCATCATTAGTTTCAAACAATATGTGGTAACATTCGGCAATGCTCAGTTAAGCAAGGTCACATCAGCTCCGGTACCCGCAGCATCACTGCTCACATGACGATGAGCGGCCGAGTTGGTGCACCTGATGCCGGTGGGCAGACACAGGCCAGTCAGGTCGACATGCCGTCCCCCCTGACCCGGTTCAGTGTGAGGGGGGCAAACAGGAGAGCCTCCAGAGGACCGCCACCTGTGGCCAGGAGAGAGACCGACGTCAGCGCGGGACAAGGACACAAGCCAGCGACTAAGAACGCAACGAATATCAGATAGTACGAATACTGTGCAGCTCACCAACCCGTGCGTGGGCCTCAACAGCGGAAAGGTATGCATCACGCTCAAACTCACGCCCAGATCAACACGACTGCAAACTGCGTAACAAGACGGACCAAATGTAATGCATGCCATACATATGTAGTGTTAGGTGATGTACACCCGAATACAGCGACAGGAAGACGGGAATGTCAGCTATCTTTGTCATATTAAAATATAAACGCGGAATTACTAAAGGAGACGGGAAAACGTGCTGATGAACTAAATTATTAAGGTTACCACCACCCTGCCACTGTCCTGCAGCGCAATTTCACGTACCAGCTACTGCGTACATCACTGAAGTCTTGATCGGTGGGGCGATCCATCAAACTAGAGTCCAGTTTGGTACTGCAGGCTTCACACAATCCTACAGAACATCAGAATCATCAGGTCAGTCGAAACGAAATGGCATTCATGTTATTATAGCAATATGTTTATCATCAGGCTAACAGGGAAACTTTCTGCATCGCCGTAGCTGGAAGCGAGCTGGGTGTGTTCATCATTATAATTAGGTTATGCCAAGTGTCGTGAATATTATGACAGTCGGACACAGGCACTATAGAATTATAGATGTGTTAAGGCACAGCCCAACTCACCATGAGCGCCTGCAGCAGACAGCGGTCGGTCGGTCGGTCAGTGACAGCTGCCGCCCTGTCAGACGGCCACCTGTATGAAGAAGCCAGCCGGTCAGCAGAGACCAGACGGTGTCACAGCAGCCGGCATACACCAGATGAACAGACAGCGATACGCACTTCACTCAGCCTGTAAGGCCCCTCGAAGCAAGAAAACAAAACAACAATGGAAAGTTGCGGCATGCATCTTCAGCTGCACAACCTACACATGTATGACAAGATGGAAAATTTGGGTGGAAACGGCCACGACACCCTGTGTGCCAATTTTCCACTTTTTTTTACAGTTACTAGGAAATTTCCACTCCTAAGTTAAAGATGTATATACCCAACCCTAACACTGATTTAACATATAAACGCGATGAACAAAAAAAAAGTTAGGAAAGATGCATCACCCAACTCACGCGCAGATAGGAAAGTATTGTCATTTCTAACAGCTGATTCTCATGGATGAGTTTTGAAAAAGGAAGTAATGTCATCGTAAGGTCTTCTTGGGCCGAGTTTTCCACTCCGCACCCAGGCTTCAAAGCAATCCTAGGAGCCTGCGCTCCGCCGAAGCGATAGTCGCCTGGAGGAAAGTGGCGAGCAAGTGGACTTAATCCTCGCAACTAGCATATTATTTCAGAATATAATGGCACAAATTCGTAAATTAACAGCTTGTAAATAATACGGATTTATCTTACCTAAATGGCCATTCCATTATTCGTCTGAATTGTCTTGAAGCAGAATGACCTGAAAACATATACATATACTTATATTTAAGGCAACTGCAGTTAACCTAACTAAATGTATTTCCTTTATCAGAAATCACATTTTCATCCACAGTATCAGTAGACCATCGTGATTGAACTCATCAGCGATACATACTTTAAAATATAATTAACCTGTGATGGTGGTGCAGATTATTTATGTTAGTTTCAGGAATAATTGTAATAAATACTCGTAACATGAAAAAGGCAGTGTGAATAAATAATAAATAACTATATTCAAATGACTGGATAAATAAAAAAATAAATACCTGTCAGGGCAGTTGTTGAATTTGACGGACTCTGGAGATCAGAAACGCCAAACCGGGGAAACAAGCATTCGCCTGACACACAAGTAGGCCACACAGACTGATACACCCGACTGTTGTAAGATTATCGGAATATATTGATGATACAAGTACAGCAGAAAGCATACAGCTTATTCTTCCATTGGAAACTCACCTGCTGTGAGAAAAGTTCATTATTTCCTCGAGCATCTTGCATCCGTCTTGCATCAGTACACCGCATCCGTGGAATGACCTGCAGGGAAAGCAAACCTGTTAGACTTAGAGCAACGCGCGGGAAAGCGCGAAAATGCGCGCAAATGAAATGCTTCGATAAAAAGCAGCTATATAAATATTTCAGTTCATGATGAACAATTTCTAGACGAAAAAAGTCCCTTGTTACAAAAAGTCAAGTAAATTATCCTAACCCAAGTGAATCGCAGAAGGCTCACAATGTTAACATCAGCGAATCTCGTACATTTTTGCAAGAAGCACGATACTGCAAGTTATTTTATTTCCGTCTTTTTTGACACTACAGAGGCTATGGATTGCCAGAGCAGTAACACGAAGACGTATTATTAGCCAACACGAATAAGGGACAAGGTCGAACTAAAAATGCCTACCGAGTGACGTCACATACTTCCAAGCATGTTGAACCGGTAGAGAGTTGATGGGCTCTCCAACAGCAAAGGCAAGTTCCATGTAGATTGGCATCCCACGAGTTAACTGAAGGACAAAACTGGTTTGGTAAATGACACGACAGCCTTATAGGGGACACCTGGCAATTTATGTTACAATCAGAAATTAAGAGTTATCATTTGGATCATCGCTTCTTAGAAACCATCATGGTATATAAAAGTAAGAACACAACACACTAGTGATTGACGAACCGTAACTAACCTTGTGATGAATAGTGCCAGCCGTCGATATTTAATCCTCAGTTAAAACATTTCCGTACATTTTTAATTTCCATTCACTCTCCTTTCAACTGCAAAATTAAACTTGTATAAAATGACATTTTCTCTGAAAAACTGGTGAACCATGATCGCTATCAGCGCATAAGATGAAATCATGTTAACTCTCATTGGATTGACAGACTTGCATACATCATGTAGTCTACTATATAACAATGCAGAAACTCCTTTGCTTTTAAAACTCACTAACCTAGAATATCGGTGTCCCTCAAGAGTCGTACAGCGTCTGCAAGAGAAAGCGATGGTTAAACTCGGCCAAAAGATCCATTTAATAAATGGCATGATTAGCTTACACTCAGAGGGTTAATGTCGTCATTTGATCAGAAACACGGAACCATGATCATCATAGTAATGATTTAAATTGATAAAGGTGGTTTATCCTTACACGTACCATAGTGAAAAGTAGTCTCTCCCATGGCTCGACAGAATTTCGGTTACACCAGCACCAGCCAGCCCACACCCAGCAGACGAGCAGAATTTTCTGGGAAAAGAAGATGCATCACTAACAGCTCTCGTACGTGTTCTCCAGAGGTACGTTTCACACACTCAGAAGGTTGAGTTGATGATGGATGATTTGTGTTTAAGGGGCGCCTCAACTGTAAAGTTATGTGGCGCCCATAAAGGTTGGTTGACATCTTGAGTCAGTAACACGGAACCAGGTCATCATAGATGTATTCAGAACTGATGATGATTTGCGTTTTCGGGCGCCAGAACCGCCTGGTATGTTGCGTGTTTTATTCTGGACAAAGCAATATGTTGATAATGCTAAAACGATGGCATGAAGCATGCCTAGCTTAAGGGAAAAAAGACATCTCACGCATCCAAGCGTGCTAAAACTCTAAGCAACGCAACAGACTATGCTCCCTAACACCAAATCATCATCAATGTACTACTGAATATTTTAAGTCTCTCGTAATACTACTCACCAATGGACCAGTTATCACCTTCTCTGGACGGGATGATCAAGCCTGAGAAAAAGGAAGTGATCAGAAAGGGTGCATCCATTCAAAATCAGCTTCGTAATAAAAACAATTTCAGAATCCTTCAAATTCAGCAGCAGAAGTATGCGATATGCTTTTGATCCTCACTGAACATAACAAACTTGCCATTTAAGATAAACTTTATCTCCCATAAGAGGCATGACATTCACAAAATGCTGATCAGCAAGGAGAATACTGAACAGCGGCAATGTAAAGAATAGCAGAATCTCCGTATCATTAACGTTAGCAAGGTGAGTAAAGACGATACATAATTATGATTATCGGTCTGTAGCTGGTATCGATACATGGTCTTTCCACTTACCAGTAGTTACGGTATGGTCGGTTTCTCTGAATTCATGCATCCTGCAAATAATTCATTCACGTCTTAATACAGCACAAAAATAAGACAAACAGAAATAAGCAAAGCGTGTTCAGAATCCTGTTTTCATCAATGAATATATTGAAGATATGCTAATACATCATGAATAATTCACTACACTTAGATTTAATGAATTAACATGAGCATAAATACCTGTCATGGGCAGTTGTCATAGGAGCATTCGCAGGAGGTTAAACTTGTTAACAGGGAAAAATAACCTGAAGCAAAAGCAAATTGTTATTAATTACCACACCAGCTAACAGCAAAAAATTGCATGAAGACAGAGGCTCATCAGAATACCCATGTTGGTCAATCACAATCGTATGACAGGGATAACAAGACATCATAATAATGTGGCATACACTTGAATTCCAATAACAAATTCAATCCACCAAAATGTATTCAATCTATCAAAATGTTAATTTTCTACTGAATCAAAAATGACAACTTTTAATAGCTTATGAATTATACGGATTTATCATACCTAAATTGCATTCCATATCGTCTGAAGTAGAATGAAGTAGAATGGTCTGTCTTGAAGTAGAATGGTCCTGAAAACATATACATAGACTTACATTTAAGGCAACTACAGTACCTAATTAAATGTATTTCGTTCTTCAGAAATTCACATTTCATCCACAGTATCAGTGACCGTCGTGATTGAACTCAATCAGCGATAAATACTTTAAAATAAAATGACCTGTGATTGTGGTGCAGATTATTTATGTTTGTTCCAGGAATAATTGTATAAATTACTCTTGTACATTGAAAAAGCAGTGTAAAACAATAATAAATACTTATTCAAATGACTGGATAAAGATAACAAAAATACCTGTCAGGGCAGTTGTCATCCAGGGCATGCAAGAGTTAAACTTGTGAACTGGAACAAAAGCCTGAAGCAAAACAAATTATATTAACAAACATCAGCTAACAGCAAAAGTTGCCTGCACACATGAATCATCAGATACCAAATTGGTCATCAACAATCTTATGACAGGGATAACTAGACATCATTATAAAGTGACTAATGTGACAAACATTTGCATTCCAATAACCAATACAAGCTATCGAAATTTTTCCACTTAACGTGCATAACTGTCATGTCTTAACAGCTTGTGATTTTGCATACCTGAATTGCATTCCATTTTTGTCTGATGGCTTGAAGCAGATGACCTGAGGAAAAAATTGCATAGACTTACAATTTGGAGACTTACAACAGCAGTACCTTATTTATGTATTTCGTCATCAAAAATCACATTGTCATCCACCACTCAGTAACCGTCGTGATTGAACTCATTCACCTATAAATATTACCATAAGAAATGTAACACGATGGCCTGTGATGATGACAATTGGCCTCATGGCGCAAACAACTAACCAAGTGTGTATTTTTGGCGCCCAATTGCTGGTGAACACTCATACTTCTAATATTTACAATTGAAAGACACATGTCTCACCATTTTCACGTTGACGGTCGTTGATCCGATAGACGCCACAGCCTCAGGAGCGGCCACACACGTTTTTCCAGAAACAGCCGCTTCAGCTCACAAAGGGCCTGTAAAGGAATGCGTGAGTTAGCTACGGAACAGTAGCACCAGTTCCAGTGACCTAAAATAGGAAGCGATTCAGAAACAAACCAGTCAGTCAGATCAAATTCAGAACTGGCGACGGTATCAAAGTATCAGCAAAAATTGTTTTGTTAAAAATACAGCATTTAGTGGGTAGCCTTCGGATTGAAGGGGCGACGGCCCACTCGACTATATGGCGCCAAAAGAGCATTCGTCTCGGATGACACATTTAAGAGCGAACTTACCCAACGAATGTGGGCGACGCACCTGGCAGGGCTGTCTCAATATTCCCATCTTGGCATGCGACCAGGTTAAGAGTCCATCACCGAGCCAGCAGGCCTATTAAGGCGGGTATACCGAACATAGATACAGATAGCAATTATGTAGTACATTATCAACCTCAGACTTACCGTTTTGGGAATGGCGGACCGGACGAGTAAGTGTCCATATGAAAGGGATTCCGGCGGCAGACAGAAAACAGTGAGAAAATGGCAGAGGGACTTCAGCCACGAGTTTGAAAATGTATGACAGACACGCCAGGCCATTCACAGACGAATTCTCGGGTGGAAACCGCGAAGTGTAAGCAGAGATGTATCATCTTATACAATTGACAAACAAAACACTATGTGATTTGACAACAATAGTTACTAATATTAACTTGAAAGAAACTTCGAAATTTACATCACCTGAAGACAAGTCCACCGAACATTCCGAATGGAGGCAGAAACTAGCTGAAAGAAAACAGTAGATTAGAGAAGGACTGGACATCACTCTCACAGAAGAACATATTTCGTTAGAACAGGATTCAGAAACTTTCATAAATCAACATGCTACCACGGTCCTGTGTGCTAAAATCAGATAACCCGTATGTGATATTAAACAGAAGACGAATCACCTGAAATGAGCAACAGCCGTTGCGATACTGGCAAACAAATAGTTACAAATGTAATGTCATAGTTAAAAATGTAATGTCTGATTTGGATCAGCAGTGCGGTAAGTTGTCGTCATTCAAAACAAGCACATAAACCAAAACATAAAACAAAATACATAATACAACAGATCGATCCTTATAAGAATGTAGCTAGTCTTTCTGCCCGTAAACCCTAAATCAGCTGGTTCACGGAAACGAGAAAAGGCCGTTCTTCTATTGAGTGTAAAGACCATCACAGCGGGATTGCCTGAGACGAATTTAAAGACACCTCAACAACACATGAGTCATTCTTTCTCAATTCTAACCTTGGTGGCGTCGCTGTCGTCGCTGGCAGAGTACATATGTCTATTCCCGTCCTCTGCCTCCGTTGTCGTAGGCCTCAGCCTCAAAGTCGGCTAGAGTCTGGTTGGCGATGACGCCGCTGTGCTCGGGACGTTACCACAAACGCCGTACTTCTTTCATAAGCTCGCGCCTTTAGCACTCGTCCTGTGGGTAATACAAAAGGCGCGTAAAGCATACCGTCGGGGACGATCGCGACGTACCGAAAATAAAATAGACCACCATGTAGACACAACCTACAACAGCAGGCAGAATAAATGCAAAAAATAAAACTAAGTAGCTAGCAGAATATTACAAATGTGCCCGATCTTCTAGAAGGCGCCCTTATTATCCCAGGAGCCAGCTGGTGAGGAGGCGTATGATTCTGGCACGTTTTTGCACGTCGTCGCAACACAATTGAGCCGCCACAGATTCGATCACGTGCCGCAAGACAGACGGCATGGTGAGAGCGTGTCAGTCGGTTACCTCCAGCTGGCTGATTCTCCATGGCGTGTTCCTGCTTGCTGTTCGGTATTCATCTTCCTAGTCATCGCTGCTGGCGCCCGATACCGCCTCAAAGTCGTCATCAGATCCCGCCGTCCATGCCTGTTGACCACGACAAAGACACAACGGTAGGTCAGACGACATACAGCTCACACCACTCACAGAAATTATGTCATTAACCTTATTATACATCATACACATTACAGTCTAATCCTTGATTGTGTAATCAAAATGTATATCTGAAACGATTCTGTTCAATATACAGCAAAATGGTATCCATTTAACTATGTAGTACCAAAACGAATTAAAAATGTGAAATGAAACAAATAACAATTTGTATGGTGAGACCTAATTAGACGGTGATGGGGCACAAAGACTGAAAACGTCAAACAGCGCCTGTTGACCGAATAGAATATGCAGCCCGAATATATTGTAGCCGGTGTCAGGATCCACCAGTCCCGACGGGTGACGGGAAAGGTGGGTTTTTACAAAGGCCGTTCATTTACCCATCTTGTATAACCACAGCAAAGACAAATCAATACCATGGCTTGTTCTTTGGGAACTTTGCTCGAATAAGTGTCTCCAGCTATAACAACCCCTAAGTAAGGCTGCGAATTTAATAAATCAACATAAAAAACTTTGACCTGACCACTCAAACTAAGGTTGGTTATTCTTTTGTGCGTTAATTCCGTACCTTGAACGCAAACATCCGAAGGAAATTTCTCAGGTCAAATCCCATTAACTTGTTTGTAGCAGCTCGGCAAAACAACTAAAAATAGATTCAAAATCAGACACAGCGAACTCCGTGTAAAAATCTCACAATGCATCAGCTTTCAGTCCACATTATGCCTCATCACAAATCGCAGAGTGGTGCATGTAACTCATCATTAAAACAAACATTTACTTCAAAAACAATTTCAAATGTCAACTCCTCTTAATTTCTACTCACCTTTATCTTTAATTCCCAACGATGTATCGAGAGAGCTGAAAAACAGACAAACGAACTGATCAGTTGAAAGCGTCAATTAACACGACAAGAGACGTATACGGGTAAACTCAGTTGGTAGTGGAAGTAAAACAGCGTCATCGAACTCTCACAATCAGTCTAGGTCTCATTTCATATTGGTATGTATAGTGTTAAGTATAGAAACAGGGGCTATGAACGGACGTTGATAATTAAATGTCATCATCTAGACATGACAGAATATTTCCGTCTTTAAATGGCCATGGTAAAAATAAAAGTAAATGAGAGAAACATATAGTATGATATCACTTATATTACCTCAACAGATTCACCAGATAAGAATCTCCACACCATGACAGCTCACGCCGGCGATGGCCGCGATCGTCAGCAGCGGAATGTACAGCGCGCGACGGACGATCTCCACGCCTGGCGGAGACATTCGAGGGAAGGGTTATGGAACGTCCGTGAAAACGGAGCTCGAAGTCAGCTAGAGAGCGAAATACCACTAGCTCAATGGTCCAAACATTGCCAAAACTCACAGAAGAACAGCCTAAGCAGCAAGAAGACTCAAAATGGTCTTCAGTCAGTACGTAACTCAGCAAGTTAAAAGTTATGTTAAGTTAGACAATAAGGGGAAAGCGGACAATAACACACCAGATAGAATGACGATACCTAGTCTGTGCTGTTCACATCAAAGCAACTCACTAGGAAATGCCGCAACCAAGCCGGCCAACAAAGTGTTCGTGACAAGCCCTTCAGGAGTCCAGGAGCCCGACGATGCCAGGCAGCCGGGCCCGGAGCCGTCCAGCTGTGATCTATCTTCGCCTTTCACCTGCCGGCTCATGGTCAGAGCGGCAGGGCGTCGGGGAAACCTCGCGTCACAAGCGGGTCGGGATGCTCACTCACCGGTCCTCTGGTCGTCTTTGGCCGGCCTGGGACGGCGCTGAAGCCGGTCCAGCGCAGAAGAGCCACGCCAACACACAGGTGCTGGCCCTCCTCAACAGAAAGCGCACGTGACAATCAGCGGCATCCGTCACGCAGTCATTCTTCTCGTTCACGTCCACCTGGCGGGAAAACAAGAAGGTTAAAGACGTTCGTTAAAGGGTAAATAACAATCGCGCAGGGCTTAAAAAAAGTTGAATTGTTGACACTTGATAAAGAATTAGGATAAATAATAAACAGTTAAGCGTGCAATAACGTTAAAGCTTATTTGAGATTGTCGTTGGTTGACGGGGCTACACGAACAGGTTACGTTCGTTCAGCACGGTATTTTCCAACTGGTCGCTTTCCCTGTTTACGCCAGAGGGTGACACAAAAAAACGGAGTCACACCCAAATATAAACAGGAGAAACCCTCATGCCCACCAAATGTCGCCTCAGAATTTCCATGAGCTCATAAGTGACTGCATGGCATTAGGGAGATAGCACTTCAACCAATGAAACTAAAACAAAGACGAGACGGTGATTATTCAGTTATTATGAAATAGAAACTATAAAAAATCAAACATAATGTCTTACCGATCAGCACAGGTGCACGACATTTTGTGCATGCACTTGACGTGCTACAGGACGTGAGTGCTGATACGAATATGGAAACGCATCATTGCAGCAATTCTTCGCCAGATACTGTAACGTGAGACAGCTCAGTAACATGCAATGCCAAGCATGACAAAGCACATGGCGCTACGGAATACAAAATAAGCTGAATGGCAACAATGAACAAAATAAGTTGAATGGCAACAATGAAAGATCGGTGGTTTATATGACTTCTCTCTCTATTCAAGTGTTCTTTGAGTGTGAGGGTATATATATAATGAGTGACAAGAGACGATCGAGAAAGGCAACTCCACACTACCAGTTCATACATCAAGACAACCAGGTCCAGACTGTTTCCAGATGAGTGTAGCAATCATATTGAGGCAGTTTGACCATGAATAGCCACCTACCTCACCCGTAGATTTGCAAATGGTGTACTTCCAAAATATTAACCAGACCACTTAGAACCAGTGAACTGGGGCTTTACAGGAAGATATAACAGACAATATCACAGTCTTCGAGAAGCAACATTGTCATCGATATAAACTGGCCAAACAAGCAGCCATGGCCGCCGTGGATCACACCAAGGCCGTACCGCGCGCAAACCTCTGAACTGCTCGGCTCTATATATGTCAACCCCGACGCCAGCTGCAGGACGGGACACTGTAGGCTTGGCCCACGGCTACATGCACCATCTGGAAGCCGCTGGTAAACGGGCGGCCACTACCGTTCTAGGAGAAAATATAACACCAAAGAAGGTTAGGAGACCCCGCCTGTCTGCCACATCCTGTATCGCAGACGTACCTCACTGGAGCCGCTGACCTTCCAGAACTCCGGACCCCAGAGGAGAGTCACGATAACTGCTCCTGGAACTTCTACTCGTACTTCAGATTAGTTATTCGATCTAGTTTTGAGCTGGGCGCACCGCTCTTCCACGTCCAACTTGTTGCCACGCCCCTGTAAGGAAAGATCCAGAACGTCAGCACACAGCATGAGAGTGCATTAAGACAATTAGTACATCCGAATCACGGCGGTGTCATATCGCTGTGAAAGTTCAGCGCGTGATTAAAGCAGGGATACACTAGGATCAAGAACAAAAAAGGATGAACGGAGTGGAGCATTGTTGATGCACTTCAGGGAGGACCCAGCAGAGGAGCTGTGCTGGACTCTCCAAGGTTAGTGACACCCGATGATCTACCCTCCCGTCGTTGATCGCGCAACCGGAAGACGCGGCGCCGGTGAATCCGGGAGGACGAGTCACAAAATGGATAAAAAGTATCAAAGAAACACGCTTGGACGAATCTCAAGATAAAAAAGAATACGTCGGATACGGTTTTTAGACTATGAGCATGGTGCGTCGTAAGAAACGAAGAATGAAATAAATTACCAGAGCAGACGGGAATCATCATAAAAACATACACATTGTTCGGCAACAGTGGATGCGAATGTCTGCCATCAAGTACAATGCGAAAATGAAAACCAGCATAAACAAATTAATGAAGATCGGCCTCATCCACTCACCTTGTCTTACACAGACGAAGACGTTTTGCAAACAGGAAACGGTCCTCGGCAAGTTCTGAAAGCAGATCAACAAAGGTGTCGGAGAAAAGTGGTACATGGATACGTTTACGTATAGAATACGATATAATTCAGAAACGAGGAATCATTGATTCATCAGAGAGCAGCTGGGACATCTCATCATAATAATCAAAGGCTTTGTCATCACGAATATCTCATGAGAATGTTTACCTTTCGCAGATTGCTAGAAGGCAATCGCGAGCTTCTGTCTTCGAAAACTTAAGTCCAAAAAACACGCAGATCCGACCAGTCGACCGCTTCCGTGCTGCAACAAAAGAATATACGGTAAGGAACAAAACACAAAGATAGCAATAAAGAAAATGGCAAATGAAATACCTTAGTTGGTTACAAGTGTGACTCAAGGTTACGCTAATGATGCACTGAATAGTCATAAGGTTAGTTATATTCTAGTTACGTAATGGTACCATGAGCTGTATAAAGTATTTCATATCCACGCCTGAAAAGCAGCTAGTCTATAAACTAGCCGCAGTACCAGGCATATTAGTTACTGTAGAGCCGAGCGACAGACCGATAAATCAATGGAATTAACCGGTGCTTAAATCGGCCTGAGTTACTGTAGGGCCGAGCGACAGACCGATAAATCAATAGGATTTACCGGTGCTTAAATCGGCCCATAAGCAATATCAATTAAAAATCGAATGAGACTCACCAAGGAGACAGCTGTCGTTCGGCCTTAAGAATATTTGTTCCAAAGACGAGGTGTGCTGCCTGGCCCAGGACTGAAGACAATCGACGTCCATAGCGTGATTGGAGAGGACCTGCAAACAGCAAAGGGATAAGTAAGCCAGAAAGAGTTAACGCCAAGTAAACTATGCATTTCGCGTATATTCCACATCTGTTCAAGAATAGTCAAATTCCACCATAGCCGCTACACCATAGCTACCACACCATTAACAGTTGAACATTTAAATCAAAATTAACAAAGCTGTACGAGGCAAATTTCAAGATAAAGCTTAGCCAAAAAAAAACAAGCTAGGTCTATGAACTAGCCGCAGTACCAGGCATGGTAGTAATTACTGTAGGCCGAGCGACAGACGATAAACCAATAAGGTTTACCGGTGCTTAAATCGGCCCATCAACAATATCAGTTCAAAATGACCGAGACTCACCAAGGAGACAGCAGCTGTCATTCGGCCTTAAGAATACTTGTTCCCAAAACAACAGCTATGCTGCCTGGCCCAGGAGCAGACAATCGTGGCACATTGAGAGATTTGTGAGAACCTGTAACAGCGCAAAGTGGGTAAGTCGAGAGTCATCGCTACGTGAACTATGCATTTCGGGATACATAGATAGACAAGAGTGGGTGATGAGCTAGGTCGTCATAGAAAACCTCAGCAGGCATGAACATCATGTTGAAACATAGAAACTCGTACTGCATTATCGCATAGAAACGCGGCACCCAAACTTACCCAACACTGACGGGTTGAGCACAGCCAGTAGGATGCAAGCAGCTCTCTAGAGCCAACATACTTGTCCTTGAAGTGGACGAACACATTCCTGAAACTGAAGAAGTGTCAAGAAACCGAAATGCGAACGCCACTAACATGTGAAACGTGGATATTCAGAAACGAGGAATGCAATTGTTTCATCAGGGAGCAGCTAGCGTGTTTCATCAGTGTAAGCGGATCAGCAACTCAATCTTATGCTCTAGAAATGAACAATATCATACCTTGACATCCTCCACGAGCAGCAATCTCAATGTCGGTTGTCCAGAGATAGCAGGTCTCTGACCAGACCAACAACGACGAAACGCCAGGTCGAAAATCGCGGACTCTTGCAGAGAAAGTGCACCAAACGTCAACAAACAGTCACGACAGAAGCAGACTGACATTACGTAACATTGTTCAGTCACGTCGAGTATCTCCAGCGCAGAGCGACAAAATTGCAGGACATTGTCATCAGTAGAAATGACAAGATACGGACAGAATGAACGACATCAAACTAGACCAACTAGACACTGCAGACACTTCCAGTGTGCGGTAGTTCAAAACGGGACGGTATGAGCCTATTATTTATAATGTATTTCATATAAATATTCGTCCCGTCCCAAGTACAATACCACCGCGACTAAGACTTACCTTGGCCATAGTATGCAGGCAGCCATTGAAGACGTCTGTCAGTCATGGTCGCGCTGTGGACAACATGCCGAGAGTCACAACACTGACACATACATAAGAGCGGATACCATAGCAGTGGAATCTCAGACCTGTTGAGCTTGATACTGTCACGAAATACAGATCGGTTGTGTTCATCATGAAAAATCGGACACCCGGATAGGTTTTGAGCCAGAACTCTAGATCAAAATTAGGAAACAGCAAAAATAGAAGCAGAACGTTTTCCCACCAATGCAAAAAGTGGAGTCGAATCCTTAGAAACACTAGGTAAACGTAATAAAAGGGGCTAATGGCAAAAACAGACACGTTTTCCCAAAACAACAGTGCTGTCGCTGCTGTTCCACCACAACTGGCCATGCTTTACCATTAGTGCATAATGATGGACTGATTATATGTATCAAGTCCATCCATCCATCTTGCGTGCGTGTTCCCATCCTGAAGGTGACCGTGCAATAGTCAGATGCTCTGCTGGCATCATTGCATATTATCCTGTGTAGAAGAAAAAGAACAGTCATCGAACGACCGAGGAACGAAAAGGAATGCAATTGGTTTCAAAATTGCTCAGATAGGGGCGAAATTATGCAATCACATGGATCATAACAATTCAATCATCAGTCAAAATGTACTGTGTGCAAGTTCAACCACATAAAGCAACTCACCGGAAAAGGTGGCCAAGACAGTTGGACCAGGTCAGCCACAGTAGGGTGTCTTCCAGACAGAATCATAAGCCTCAGGAAATTTCGGGACCTCCAGAGTCTTGTCGAGCCAGAACCTGTGTAGAGAATCGGTCGGTCGGTTAGTAATTAACGATAACATGTCATACACATAAAATGCCAATAGCATCAGAATCCTTTTGAAAGCATCACTTATGTATCAGCTGGACAAATTTTCCTCATAATAGCGCAGTATTCCGCTTGTAGCCTAGACATCTATTGCACTATAACTCACCTTACAAATCCGGGAAAATCACAAAGTCCGTCGAGACCAGTAATCCGCCTCCACTTTCATCACCAGACTAGATAGAAGCTCCACCAGACTACAAATTCCACACTGGGAAAATAAGCAGACGTTACCAATCAACGAAGGAGGAGACATCGTTCATTATAAATAAATATCAGATAGGGGCGAAATTATGCAATCAAAGATTTCATACAGTTTCAATCATCACGTGCGCACTGTGCCGCAGCAGGAAAATATAGCCCAAATATCACCAGCAAAATGAAGAAAAACTCGGGACTTACCTTTTGTGTTGAAAGGAGTCTGTGCTTCATCGGTTATCGATGTTGTCTGAAATCAGTAAGCTAAGTCAGATCAATAAACAGAAAATCGCATCATCGTTAACTTATAAATAACTCAGAGATCTTGGTGATAATAATTCTGTAATCAGTCGACTCAGATAGCAAATACTGATATCATCACACAAAACAGATAACATCCAAGGTATTTGTACCTTGCAACAAAAAAACATAATAAAGTGCGAACCTTCAGGTCTTCAGATCCACTGTCAGGAAATCCTTAAGCCATCAAGGATGACTTCTTGCCTAAAAGCACAACAATCATTGATTATAAAAAAATCCCACGTATCAGGTACAGTTTTGAAATGTTGTGTTGTCAGACGGCAGAGGTATAATCCGTGATGGCATGTCGGGTCGGTGGCGGCGGCGACCTGGGCCGGCCACACGGCCAGAGAACCTGACCNAGTTCCTCCGTTTCACCTCTAAGCAGTACAAAACACAACGCATACCATTTTTCAAATTTATTACCTCACAAAACAACAGTGAACGCCATGACGTCAAAACAATGCAGTTAAACTTTTCAATACGGACAACGGAGCAATAACGCGCAGCACATAATAAACTGAATTATAGCTTACTTGCTGACAACTAGCGTACAACTAGCGTAAAACTGCCTGGCAACTAGCTGAAACTAGCGTAAAACTAGCGTTAGCTTTAACTAGCGTTAGCGTACGACTAGCCATAAAATACGATATATAGGAGGGAACGACTAGCTTACTACGGCCCACCCACCACATAAACATCCCCCAAGTTCCATTAAATAGATACCCCACCATATACTACTAACTTATGTATAATAGCGGAAAAGAGTACTTTAACTCGCCACCCCCCCCATTGCATAATCCCCCCGCGCATAGCACCCATTCCCGGTGACTACCGACCAATACGTCCAGCAGAGCACCAACATATTACCAGCATAAGTACCAGCATAGTACCAGCATATACCAGCATACTACCAGCATTACTACCAGCTTACTACCAGCATTTACTACCAGATACTACCAGCATACTTACCCAGCTACTACCCAGGCATACTACCAGCACTACTACCAGCATACTACCAGCATACTACCAGATTCAACTTACCAGCATGCTACTAGCGTTATACTCTATAGGGTACTACTAAGGGTGGAACACACTACCAGCATACTACAGCCTCATAATCTAACCAGCATGTACTAGTCCGTACTACTAAGGCATACTACTAAGGGTTTAGGAAGAGTTGTTAGCCGTCACGACTAGCCATAAATACGATTATATGTGCGAACGATTAGCCATACTACTAGCCACACCACCAGCATATACCAGTATACTACCAGTATACTACCGTATACTACCAGTATACTACCAGGTATACTACCAGCGATTTCTATTAGCGCTACTACTATTCATACTACTAAAGGGTTGTGAGAGCTTGTTTCAGACATGATACTAAGTTACAAATACCACAGGAGGTCGCTTACCTGTCACAACACGAAGATCCTCACATTGCCGATTATCCAAAAAAACATCATGGTAGTTTCAGTGGAAACACCCGGGGTCGGGTGTTAAGCGGCAAGCGCTGTTGCCGCAGGCTCTTCCGAGTCTGCGGAGCTGATCTGCTGATTGCTGAGGCCAGGTTGCTGATGATTGATTTGCAGGGAGTTGATGATGCTGCTGCTCCTGGGAGGGACCACGGAGACATGCCCCACCTATCCCGCAGTTATCCACGATAAGTAAGCTCCACCAGCGCTTCAGCGATGCGGCTTTCGCTGGTGGAGGCCGTCACCACCGCCAGTGTCTGTACGACGCCGGCCCGTGAGGTCGCCTGCTCCAGCGGCGTCGGTCAGCCCTGTTGTAGCGTGGCGATCGGAGACGCAAGGCCGCCGCTGCCGCAGGAGAACAAGCTGCCAGCTAACACGATCTGGACCGTCTGCTTGATATCGGGTGCCGCGAAGTGGGTCGTAGCACGCGCACCTGTATCTGCTGACGCGAGGAACGCGTAGGCATACGCTACGGCGCTTGACGAGCTCTCTTCTCCCTGCAGCGCCGGCTGGTCGGATCTTCTGCTGGGACGCCGTCGGCACATGGTCGGCAGAGGCGGGCAGACAGGCCTTACCCACCAGCGAAAACCACCACGGTGTTAGGCGACCATCAGGTTCACGCCCACGCCACGTGAACTGGTGGACAGGATGAAGCAGAAGATCAGCTTGTCGGCGCTGAACCCTCTCCACTGAATGCCTGAAATAGACGATCCAGGTCAGTTTAAACGTCACTGTCCACCTAACAACTTCTTATATGTGATGATGGGATTTTCGGGCGGCAAGACTACCATGGCTATTTGGCGCCCATTTCTAGACGAACAGTCATGAGTCGGTGATTGATTATGAAAAAGATGTAAATTTTCAAATGACTTAAGATAAATAATAGGTTATAAAAATATGCGATACAAATATTTGTTTAGGACTGATGCTCTATTGTTGATAATTTAGGACCACATTTCAAACAAACCCTGTGACAGGGCACAGCCGGGCGGAGTGATATTATGTCGGGTGTGTGGGAGCCTTGGGCCAGTCGGTACCGAAAGACCGGCACCGCGAGCTCCGCCGCCGGGACGGCGTCCCGTGGACCACACCTGACGACAAGGCCCGTCTATGTTACAGCCGGTTGTCACCGGGCACGGTCAGAGGTCACCGCCCGGTAATTTCCGGCGGATCTCAAAACCCTAACCACCACCTGAGTAACAGCAAAGGACTAACCTGTCTCTGGTCCTCTCGCGTGGTGCCGTCCAGGCGCAGGTAGATGTAACCGTGAAGATGATGAACTGCTTCAGAATATCCAGCATACGTGTCATCTGGGTAAAGATAAAAACCTGATGGCCTTCATACTTCAACTTGTGCAACAGCCGGTCCAACACTTGCAACATGCCTGCAAACAAAACATTACATCAAGCATCTGTGTATTCACCAAGAAGCTGGAGCATTTCACATCTTGGAAAAATTGAAAAAGCAGGCATGTTAAAATTGTACAATACATGTAAAAGAGAGAATAACAATACGACGGCATTTATACCATATAAAAGGTAATTAACAAAATACCTGGGAAAGGTCTACAGGTAACGCAGAACGTCAGAATTAATGAATTATATTTTGTAATTAAAATTACACTTCAACGGCAAGACCACCTGTGGCATCAGTTCGCCTCCCCCGCCTGATCCTATATGAGTCCTGATCGTCGTGCGGCGCCAAGACGGAAGCCCATACTCAAATCGCACAACTCCTGTAGCATACAGGCTCCGTGTGCGGCGTCTGCCTACGTCGCCCTACCACGCACCATGGCGCGTCCGTCCGCCAGTCCCCGACCTGCCTACACTCGGCTTTCCAGACCCACGATCCATCTGCAAACTTGCTCTCACCTGCGCCATTGACAGAATCTCCCCAGCTTCGCTTGTACATAAACCAGTGGCTACAGCTATCGGTCCCCGGGGACTACTCTCTGTGAGCTAATGCCCGTTACTCGTTCCCACATCGCGCTTTGATTCAGGAACCGCTATACCGGCCCTAACACAGCCGTACGCGTTCCCCCCATGCCACACGATTCGGCACCACTCTCCACACACTCACCCTCTCCCACTTCACACCTTCGGCCTCACACGAACAGACAAAACTATAAAGTGAGATATTAATTGAGTTTAACTACTCACCATAAGGTCATTGACGTGATGCGACAGTTGTTCAAAATTCGCACCCTGCAAGAAATAAGACATTGAGTCAGTTAAAGCCAGTACAAAAACTGCATGCGAGATAAACTAACACAACGGTATTAAGAAATACTTAGCAGACTCGTCATACAAGCAACTATAAATCATGTACCAAGGTAAAAAGTGAATCATTCCAGAACGCTTCCATACACAGCTTCATTGGTTTAAATTTCGATGATCATTTCAGGTGTTACCATCTTCGAAAGCCAGCTGGTCAAACAGACCAAACCACGATACAAAGAATTGGGAGTTGCTGTTGGGGCCGACCGCGAAGCTAGATAAATCAATTAAATTTACCAGCGCAAAAACCAGCCCAGAACTGAGAGAAAAGGCAACACGCATTACTTACGTGGTGGGTACAGAGAAGTACTTCCTAATGTAAGTATTGTTGCGACCTTGCAGCAGGTGATCTCATTCAGCATCAACAACTCCAGAGCACCTGCAACAACACTCGGGTTATCAAACACATGCTAAATGCGTGATCCTATTCATATTTAGCTTGACATCAGGACATAAGTGGTGATGAGCTAGGTCGTCATTAGAAACCTCAAGCAGGCATGAACATCATGTTAGTATACGCAGAGCTTCAAAGTGTCAAATCTTTTTGCCCCAGAGTAAAACAAAAAGCCAAGGCTGAAAAAACAGCCAATATTGTGTTCCAGAATCCTGGATGATTATTTTTGAAAGAGATATGCTTAAAGCCATCATTGAGCATTACTGTTACTTAAAAGACTTGATGGGAACATGACCAAACATAATTACTGACTGGTAGGTCACAAGGAAAGTCGAATTTCGGGCACCACCACAAAACAGGCTTGTTCACCACGCCCCTGCAGAAACACAGGCACAGAGAGATGTCAGGCTGCGACCGGTACAACGCGGGAACCAGTCACATAGGCTACAACAGTCAGGCTAGTAGAGGTGGTAATCACAACAGCTCAGAGAATGTAGGTAAATGAAGCTCATCATTGTCACACACAACATGTGTACGTCATGATTGACCGGCAGCCAGGACTGACCTGCTCAGAATGTCGAGCAGCGGCGGCACAGTGGACAGCAGCCGGTCCAGCGAGTCCGTCGGACGCCAGGTAGACCGCGGGCCACTGCGCTTCCTCCGCCTCCTCCTCCTACGAATATCTTCTTAATTTCAATTCAACTTTATATTTGAGCCCCAAACGATGTATCGAGACAGCTGAAACACAGACAAATAAGCTGATCAGTTGAAGCGTCAATTGAACACAACGAGAGACGTTATACGGCGAGTAACTCAGTTGGTAGTGCATGTAAAACAGCGTCATCGAACTCTCACAATTCAGTTGGGTTTCATCATATTGGTATGTAGTATAGAAACAGAAGGCGGTGGCAGGTATTAATTATTACACGGGATTAATGAACCGCTATTTATATCTTCACATCGAATCACTAATGTTAAGTTGTATTACCTCAGCCGAATGCACTAGTTGGCTTCAGAGCTGGGCAGTTCGTTAACATTTCCTGGAAAAAGAAAAAAAATCGTTATAAACCAGGGCAGTTCTTCATAACGTCCTCCTAATTAACACTAGTGCATTTTTCAACCAACCCCATGCAATTTTGCAGGTAAATATTTTGTCATGTGGGAAAGGCAAACACATGTTTACAATTTTGATACTAAATAAAACAAACATTTGGCAACGGTGAAAGGAAAATAAAATAAATTTGGGTGAAGAGACCTCTAAATGAGGCGAGGTAAAAAAACATCGAAAAGGCACAAAAATTGAGAGCGTCAAAAGGCGAAACTTGACCGAATCGAGCATGTAGCCAGTGTCAGGATCCACCAGTCCCGACGGGTGACGGGAAAGGTGGGTTTTTACAAAGGCCGTTTCATTTACCCAACTGTTTAACCACAGCATTATAATCAATACCATGGGCTTGTTTGTTGGCATCAACTCGTGCTCTATGAAGTATGAAGAGCTTTAGTAACCTAAATGAGTCGTAAAATATAATTTGAAAGTAGAATTGCATCGACAGAAAACAATGTAGGTATATCAACACAATGCTCTTCAGGTTGGTTGTTTTGGTATTGATTTTCAGTACCTTCAACGTGAATGTCCCTTTTATATTTTTCCTCGGTCAAATCCCAGTCATTTGTTCTCAGGCTGCTTTGTCAAAAATATCTGAAATTAGATTAAAATCCAGACACAGCGAATTGCATGTATAAATATCCCAATGCATCAGCTTTCAGTCCACATTATGCGTCATCACAAATCGCAGAGTGGTGCATGTAACTCATCATTGAAACAAGCATTTATTTCAAAAACAAACTCAAATGTCAACTCATCTTAATTTCTGCTCACCTTTATATTTGAGCCCCAGCGATGTATCGAGACAGCTGAAACACCGACAAATGAACTGATTAGTTGAAGCGTCATAAACACAACGATTAAGACGTTATACGGCGATAACTCATTGCGAGTGCATGTAAACAGCGTCATCGAACTCTCACAATTCAGTTAGGTCTCATCATATTGGTATGTAGTATAAAAACAGGTGGCATGTCTTTGTTACACGGGATTAATGAACCAATATTATCTTCAAATCAAATCACTTATGTTAAGTTGTATTACCTCAGCCGAATGCACTAGTTGGCTTCAGAGCTGGGCAATTCGCTAACATTTCCTGGAAGAAGAAAAAAATGTTAGAAACCAGCGCATAAGTTCTTCATAACGTCCTCATAATTAACACTAGTGCATTTTTCAACGAACTCCATGCAATTTTGCAGGTAGATATTTTGTCATGTGGGAAAGGCAAGCACATTTGTATAACTTTGGTACTAAATAAAACAATCAAACATTTGGCAATGGTGATTGGAAAACAAAATAAATTGGGGTGAAGAGACGTCCTCTAGATGAGACGAGGCAAAAAAAGAACAGGCACAAAAATTGAGAGCGTCAAACGGCAAAACTTGACCGAATCGAGCATGTAGCCAGTGTCAGGATCCACCAGTCCTGACAGGTGACGGGAAAGGTGGGTTTTTAAAAAGGCATTTACATTTACCCAACTTGTATAACCACAGCAAATACAAATCAATACCATGGCTTGTTCTTTGGGATCATCGTGCTCTATGAAGTATGAAGAGCCTTTAGTAACTCTAAATGAGGTGTAAAATATCTTTGAAAATGTAATGCATCAACAGAAACAACTTTCACAGGTAAAAAGTTGCCGAAAGTTGTTGCTGTTGTGTTAGGTAGGTCTATCCAACACAATGCTTCTGGATGGTTGTTTTGGTATGTTCGTACCCTTCAACGTAAATGTCCGTTTCATATTTTTCCTCGGAGTCAAACCCAGTTATTTTTCTCAAGCTGCTTGTCAAATATCTGAAAAGTAGATTTAAATCAGACAAGCGATGCATGTATAAATCTCCCAATGCATCAGCTTTCAGTCCACATTATGCCTCATCACAAATCGCAGAGTGGTGCATGTAACTCATCATTGAAACAAGCATTTACTTGAGAGAAGAAAAAAAACTTAAATGTCAACTCATCTAAGTTTTCACTCACCCTTATCTTTGAGCTCCAACGATGTATCGAGAAAGCTGAAAAACAGACAAACTAACTGATCAGTTGAAGCGTCAATTAACACGACAAGAGACGTTATACGGCAGTAACTCAGTTGGTAGTGCATGTAAACGGCGTCATCGAACTCTCACAATCAGTTAGGTCTCATCATATTGGTATGTACTAGGTAGTATAGAAACAGGTGGCGGTGATACGGACTAGATAAATTAAATGTCATCATCTAGACATGACAAAAATATTTCCCGCTCCAAATGGCCATAATAAAAAATCAAATAAATGAGAAAAAAACAATTGTCAACTTATATTACCTTAACAAAATTCACCAGTTAGATCTCAGTCTGCATGCGCGCCACCACTAGGGAGGCGTCCACGCCGGCAATGGCCGCGATCGTCAGAAGCGGAATGTACAGCGCGCGACGGACGATCTCCACGCCTGGGGAGACATTCGAGCGAAGGCGTTATGGAATGTCACGGTGAAAACGGATGTCGAAGTCAGCAGTAGCTCACTCGTCCAAACATGCCAAACTCACAAGAAGAACACCTAATCAAGCGGAGGCCTGCTCAAATGTCTTATCAGTTATATAACTTAAATCAAAGTTATATAACTCAGTTCAAAGTTATGCAACTTAGTAACATGCAAGAAAGCAACCCAAAAGACAGCAAAGAATGAAAACGGTACCTATATGCTTCCACAGTCATAGTACCAGACTAGAAATGCCACACATGTCGGCCCACAAGTGTCGCGACAGGCCCTCAGGAGTCCAGGTGTCGGCATCACACAGCCAAGCATGACAAACACACGGCACTACGAAATACAAAATAAGCTGAGTGGTAACAATGAAAGACCGATGACAATCATGGGTGTGGAGTCACGTGTCTGCGGACGGCAGCAGAGGTTTTGGCCGCTACGTCCTCAGACGCGACCCGCAGTCTCTGTAAGCCATGTGTAACCAGGACCGCGGCAACAAGGCCGCAGACCTTTCTCAAATGGCATCCTACTATCCACATAGCCCTCTCGGGTCACGGCCGCAACAAGTATGACGATTATGCAATCGAGTGCGCAAGAGGATAACATTTGTACAAATTGTCTGCGTACAAAGTATCGACTGTTTTTCACTCGCAAGTGTATGTAAAACTTAAGAAAACTCGAGAAATTTCTCTTAAGAAAACAGGAAAATCTTCCCGATGTTATGCTGTATTCTTACCATGGCGGACACGGTGACAGTCGGCAGCGGTGCATCAATTCGTGAGCCAATCGACCTTGGCGGCGCAGGTTGCAGATGACAGCCTGAGTGTTGGGTGAGCACTCGTTGAGAATACACAAGTGAGGGTCGTTCCCACTCCTCAACGCCCTCGTACCACTGTTTGATACCTGCAGATGGGGATAGGTGGATTGAAAAATAAATTAATAAGAGAAAATCAGTAAAGACTACTTCACACAGTTCAGAGCCAACTAGGTCCAGAATATTTCAGGATGGGTGTAGCAATCATATTGAGGGCAGTTTGACCATGAATAGCCACCATACCTCACGCCGTAGATATGCAAATAGTGTACTTCCAAAATATTAACCAGACCCTAGAACCAGTGAACTGGGGCTTTACAGGGAAGATATAACAGACAAGGTGGACGGCGACACTGTAGGGGCCTTGGCCCACGGCTACATGCGTCATCTGGAGCCGCTGGCTAACGGGTGGCCACTACCGTTCTAGGAGGAATAATAACATCCAGAGCGTTAGGGAGACCCCGCCCTGTCTGCACATCCTGGTATCGCAGTACGTACCTCGCTGGAGCCGCTGACTTTCAGAACTCCGACCCCAGAGGCGAGCCACGATAACTGCTCCTGGAACTTCTACTCGCACTCAGAATTGGTTTCTTAAATCTTGAGATAGGGCGCACCGCTGGTCCACGTGAATTGTTGCTGCACCCCTGTAAGAAAAGACATAAATCACTAATACAGTATGACCGGTGTATCAAGACATTTCGTAATTCCTAACGTGATTTGTTCGTTTTAATGAGGTTTTAGGCGCACAGCCATTGTTCGGTCAACCTTGCGCCCAGGATAAGTATAGTACATTTATAACCAAAAAACCGATAAGATCCAGCAGCTTTAGTGGCACTAGATAAGTGAGGATATTAAAACAATAACACAAAATGTAATGAAGACCTGATACTAGCCAGATATCTAGTGGCAGTAACACAATAGCAAATGACAATAACAGGCTGTTGGTGTCCCTCGGTGACGTTCAACACTGGATTATGTCGAACCACACCGAGGTAAGCTGCACAACCGATACTGGTACTCCACACGTTTCAGCCGACGTCCGCCAGAAGAACCGCAGTCGCTGGGTGAATATGGGAGAAAAAAAACTCACCCACCAGACCCTCCACACATATACACTTCTCCCCTGATGACCCAGACAGCGACTGACCTCAAGCATGCGCGTTGTCGTCTTTGTGAAATCACCTCTTCTAATTGGCCCGAGGTCGGACAGCTTGTACTTTCTCCACGTATGATGTGCCGGCCCGTTGCAGAGGAGATGTTGCGCGTGGTGATGGTCATGTCCCTGTAGCGAGCTCTTGCGGTTGTCAATGAACCAGGCGGCTATACCACCAACACCTGCGAAGAACAAATGATCAAAAAGCCACGTTATAGCAGCAACTCAGAACACATGCGCGTGGAATACGTGGCGCATTCGCTCGCCGGACTCAAAAGCCACGTCTCCATTAAGTGATGGTTCGATAATTGAAAAACAGGTGACCAGAAGTCTATAAGAACATTGTCGTGATTGCCAACTACAGTGTAGTTCTCGTTATCCCAGGCCACAGGCTACGGACTGCCGAGCGGCCGATCCTGAGAATTCTCCATCTGCTGTCTCTCCCACGTTCACCTCGCCGGCGGCCAGTCGGACCGGCGAGAGCGTTAGGGAGACCTGTCGCGCTCCTGAAGCGAACCAGGGTCACGGTACGCACCTGCAGAAGGATGTTTAGCCGATTGACCACCAGCGTTGTGGTTGACGACCAGCGTAGTGAAACTTGAGAGCCTCGCAGTCAATGTCCTCGGAGATGATGCCAGCGTCGGGATTATCTGGCTGGATAATGCAGATCTTCTCGCACAACATCAACAGCATATTGTCCTGGTACTCCACCTTGGCACCTACCACGAGAGGGTACATCAGCGGTCACAGCAAGATCACATGATACCAGTGCTGGCCAGAGCCAATTCACAGCCGCATCACGGCGGGGTCTATCGTGTAAAAAGGTCAGCGCGTGAATTAAGCAGGGGCAACTAGGAGCTTTATGTGCGGATGTATGGGAGTTTGCGGGTGTATGTGTGTTGTGCTGTGCTGGCCCATCGTCACGTTTTAATATCAGCGACCTGACGGCAAGAATAGCCATTTGTGAATGGAATGTGGTCATGATGTCAATACATACATACATACATACATCTAGAGCAAGATGAACGGAGTGGGGCATTATTGGTGGCACCTCAGGGAGGACCCAGCAGAGGAGCTGTGCTGGACTCCCAAGGTTTGGTGACACCGCCGTGATCTACTCCCGTCGTATCGACGATGCCACCGGAAGACGCGCCCGGTGAATCCGGGAGGACTCGGACACCTCTTAACAGAGAAATAACCACGCCAAGAGAGTCAAATGTCAACCGCCTAACTGATATGAGAGGCGATACAGGTATTTTAAAATTCACAATAGCTTTAAAAACTGTCCACGAACAAAAAGAGTCTAAATACGCCCCTGATTACTTACTTGATGTATAGTATGTGTAGGAAACGAGTTACTGGTAGAGCCAAAGGAAACGTTTGGGGCAGCATCACGAGTCCATTTCTCTTCAGATCTGAATAATCACCCAAACTCACGATTAGGACCATCAACACCAATCACACTTCCATTACGGCCGGATGACATCAGAGAGTACATAAAGGCATCACTCAGAACCTACAAACCTGTAGGCTAGTGAAGGATCGACGGAATGACATCATTTATCATCACTCAGTATATAACTATTCACTTTGTCAAATTCATCGCAACATGTTTTCATCGACATCATCGGTTTTTATGTAGAAAAACCGAAGAAAGCCGAGAATATAACACACTTTAAATTGAATGGCGATTCCCAGCCCCAACCAATTTATCTCTCTGCAATATGCTTAAAGCGTGCATACACTCACATTAAGTCGTTGGGTTGATATGACAGCTGATCGAAAGTCGCGGCCTGCAAGCAAAGTAAGACATTCGGTCAGTGAAGAAAGTAAGAAACTGCAAAACAAGTTCGAGAGATAAACCAAAGGACATTAGAACAATAAGAAAACAACAAAACGTCATACAACAAACTAAAAAACATGTTGTAAGATAAACAAAGGTAATCACTAAAACGCTTACATACATATGTTTCATTGCTTACACTACTTGCTCAGCGAATGTTTACCATCTTCGAATGCAGCTAGTCAAACAGACAAACCGCGATACAAACTGGGAAGTTCCTGTTGGGCCGACGCGAAGCTCGATAATCAATCAACTTTACCAGCGTCAAAAACCAGCCCAGAATATAGAAAAAAGGCAACATGAATAACTTACGTGGCGGGTACAGAGAAACAACTGCAAAAAACATTTGCAAAAAGCAAATGATGCAATGGAACATTCCTGAAAGCAGATCAACAAATATGTCAGGAAAAAAAAGAAAATTAAAGCATTTCCGTATAAATACGTACATATTCAGAAAACGAGGAATGCCATTGATTCATCAGGGAGCAGCTGGGACATCTCATCAGAATAATGAACAGCTTTGTCATCACCAATATCTCATGAGACTTCTTACCTTCAAAGATCGCTCCAGGGCAATCACGAGCTTTTGTCTTCCATAACTTGAATTCGATACAGAAAAAGCAATATTTAACATCGTAGCCACCATCTGAAAGCACACAAAACAAGATTGTGAGCAGATGCTGTAAAAAATATCACAACGAAGCATGATAACGGAGTCAGTCCGCCCTAGAATCGTCACTAGGTTCCGATATTTTCTAACCGTTTGATCAAGAGTTGTCATCATCATGTACAGTCACTTTCGTCAAGAGATATGAGAATGAATGCAACGTAACTTACAATATCCTGCAAGCAAGATAATGTGGCAAGGTGCATTCGATAGCACATGCCTAGCTTTCCATCGTCAGTCACGGCGCAGCCTGTCAAAAGAATAACAATAGGTTCAGCAACAACTTATCATAGCACAAGACGGAGACAGCGAGGATTTAACTTCAGAAGGAAGGCAGCATTATCGGCGAATCAACATGATTTGTCAGCCAAAACCATCGAGTATCCCATCATTTAGCAAATTGCGGGTGGGGGGGGGGGCGGAAAGACAGAAGACTTTATCCAGCCAGTATTATTTGGAAAACATTTATAGTTTAAGGAAAATAACTGAAACAAAAAAGGCGACTTACACGTTCAGCTGCGTCCAGATGCTCGGCTAGGTCCATTTGCCACATTGATGTTCCCACGCTTTTCACAGGCCATCATCTGCCAATGAGTCAGGGTTTTAGACACGAAGGCGAGTACACTACCCAANGACTTTGGACCCAGGATTTCTGTTATGGTATTTCGGAACAGTCAATGATATAAACGGTAATCTAAGGGAATTATATTTGCAGAACGCATGACACCATGTGGAATTGAATCAGGTAGTGTGGGCGTCAGTCACGTGACTTGGACGCCAGGATTTCACTTGCATTGAAAACTGTTGTTAATTATCAATTCAATGATAATAATAAAATAATTTACCACATAAAAAGGCCAAACTAGTAATGTTCGTGAAAATAATGGCGTCTCTTTGGAAAAAGTGGACAGAGGTAAAGGTAATACACAAATCATTTCGTGTTTTTTTCCCCCCAATTTAAAAAAAAAAAAAAAATGTTTTGTTCAAGATAACCATTTGTTATACTCATTGCGGCGAAAACGCCGGAAAAAAAAAATAAATGGAAACCCCCCCCGCAAAAACCCAACTGGGAAGTGCCTTCGCCACACAGCGCTCGTGCGACGAATTCGGTCATGTGACCGAGCTCAGACGCCCTCACTTATTTAGTATTGCCTTGGGATAATAAATCTGTTCGCCTATATTTAACCCAAGCATCAAAACTGTAAACTCCTTTACAGATAAAAATAGATGACTGATCAAGAAGAACATAGCACGGTAACACAATTTTTTAACACACCCGTAGTCCGCCATCGTAATAAGACGGAATCTACTAAATTTCAAACACTTCATACGCATACGCCCTAGGTGGCGCTAGGTGCGCATCGGCTGTCGGCAATATCATTTAATAGGAGTGACACTAAGTCAGCACATTAACTGCAAAATTAGAGACAGTATTTTGGCAATTCCAGAAACAGTAAGACCCAAACTCCCTTTAATTGGACAGCAAGACTGCGGCTAAATATTCCAACTCCAGCATTTGCGAAATAACTATGGTGTTAAAAGTTATTGTCATGCTTGAATACAGCTAAATCATAACTTAACATGGTATTTAAGTACTTACCATCTAGCAAGTAGAAGCAGCCGCGACGAACGTCTCAAAACATCTGAAAATGGTTAACAAGAATCAGTCATTGAGCAAGTGATTTCAGACGGGATGACACAATAAATAAATAATACATAGCAATGACAATGTGCTTCCAGGAAGCATTGCATATCGCATGTAGCTCAGCATAGCGGCAGCATTTGACAAGTGATCAAATGCTGCTATTAGTGCTAGACATTATCTTGGGCTGCGCTTGTTTAACGTCCGGCATCACTATTCAGACCAGGAACGACTTAATAACAGCCCAATAATAGCCGACCTGCTGACAACAGGCTGCATTGCAGCAAGAGCTGCTTTCTAACAAGCTAAAGAAGGAGGTTGAGCAGATAAGGTGCATGGAACATTTGCTTGCAAATGTAGAGTTAATTACTTCGAGCATAGGTCATAAAGATCTAAAACAAAACACCTTCAATATATCGTTTATAGAAATTAACAGCACATTTTATTCACTAGTCGTTCAATGCAAGCAAAATAAAGTGATAGACCTATAAGGCAATATATTATTGGACACCGGCATTACACTTTTGACCCGCAACTTCGCAGTCTGGATTCACCACGCAGATTTCGCACAACAAATACACGACCTGGCTTTACTTACTCGATGTGTAATGTATGAGGAGACTAGTTAGTGAAGACAGCCAAAGCAAATATTCTGGCAGCATCACGGAGTCATTTCCTCTTCAGGATCTGAAATAATCACCCAAAATCACAATAAGGACCATCAACACCAATCACACTTCCATATACGGCCGGATGACCATCAGAGAGTACATAAAGGCATCACTCAGAACCTACAAACTTAAGCTAAACTGAAATCACTAATCATCATTATCCATCAACTCAGTAACTATACTAATTCGGTCTTGTCAAAGTGCATCGGCGGCGACATGTATCGTTATAAATGAAGAAAAACGAAATGCATCTCAGCTTCGTAGACCGAGACCAAACGAGAATATATGGAGCCAGCTATATCCAGCACCACGTTATTCATCCCCGCAAACCGCCAGGCGTCCATACACTCACCATTAAGTCATTGGCGTGATGCCATCTGTTCGAAAGTCGCACCCTGCAAGCAAATAGGTCATAGGGTCAGTGAAAACAGTATAAAAATGCTTCCCTCGATGATGTGATAATTTCGATTAATTAAGAGCGCCGCAGCTAATAGGCTATGTGGCGCCCATCGCATGCTTCGAGAGATAAACCAACGGACAGGTAAACATAAGGGCACTAGTAAGCGTCATACAAGCAACCATACAACATGTTGCTTGGTGAAAAAATAAGTAAACACTAATAACGCTTCAATACCCATTGCCTGATCAGTAAGTGTTTACCAAACTTCTAAAGCAGCTAGTCAAACAGACAAACCGCGATAAGAAGCATGATAGTTGCTGTTGGGCCGACGCGAAGCTCGATAAATCATTTAAATTTATCGGCGCAAAAACCAGCCCAGAACTGAGAGAAAAGACAACACGCATTACTTACGTGGTGGGTTCAGAGAAGTACTTCCGCATCCAGGAGCTGCTGACGACCTTGCAAGCAGCGAGATTTTAACTGTCAGCGAAATCACACGCATCACAAAAACCAGTTGCAGAAGAATGTGAGCATGTGTCAGACGGCCAGAGGTTTATAATTCCGGTGAATGGCATGTCGGGTCGGTGGCGGCGGCGACCTGGGCCGGCCACACGGCAGAGAACCTGACCACACGGCACGGTACAGGACGACGCACCCACTGCAAGGCCACGGTGGCGGCGCACCGACGGCAACGACAGCACGAGTGTCAGAAAATGGATCAAAAGTGTCATCACGTGCATCCATAGAAACACGCTTGAAGGATCTCAATATATAAGCAAATTACCGTGAGTCGTCCAGATCCGGGCGGGCTCAGTCCGGGAAGTTCATTCTTCAGTAGTCGGGAACATCAACTGTCTTTCAATTTCATTCCACCTGTCAAGGAAAGGTTCGGTACGTGTAAAACAGTTTTGCTTACATCACAAAGGTAACAGGATCTCAAAATCAGTTGAGGAACATTCAGCACTGCCGGAAACAGCTATGTCCGCCCGTTGTCGCTAGAATCATCATATTAACGACAGATAGGTAGGTGCATTGATTTAGAATTAAGAAACGTAAATAACTGAGCAAAGTCAAATCGTAAAGATCATAATAATCAATTATAACTTTAATCGTCAGATGATCAATCGATGCATTGCTGCTGGGACAACGAAAGCGTGATAAGTTAAGATTAACCGGCGCAAAACCAGCATATTAATATGTCATGTAGCAGAAAAGAACGTACTGACGGTCTAACCGTACGATACCTAACGTACCTACGGTACTACGTACCCCAGTAGCGTAGCCGTACGTACCTAGCGTACCTACGTACCTAACGTACTACGAGTACCCTACGTAACCTACGTAACATACGTACCTACGTTACCTACGTAACCTACGTAAGCTACGTACCTCGTACCTACGTACGCTCGTACCTAACGTACTACGTACCTACGTACCTACGTCCTACGTACCTAAAAACGTACCCTGAATATGCAAGAAGAATTATTCCAAAATATATACAATTGCAGAATGTCTCTCCGAGTACAAAAAACGTCGGCAAACCCATTCGGAGGGTCCATGTCAACAGTTCGGCAAGTCAACAGTTGCGTATCCGATGCACACCTTCCTCGGTGCCAGAGTTGTTGTGAACGATTGGAACACGCTTACCATCAGCAGTTTGGTCACCTCGGACAGCAATTAACTCAGTTTAAAGACCGTCCTTGATGCAGCAATTGGGCGCGCATCAATGCACACAATCCCTCACGCAGGACGGTTAGGAAGACTACCCAGGATGCTCGACTCGGAGACGGATGACTAGAAGGCCAAGGGCCTATCTTAATCGTACATCGTTAAGTAAGTAAGTAAGACCTGTAACAACAAAGTACGGGATAAGTTCATACACAGTGCACTATGAGACCATATTTTGATTTAAACTATCATCAGACAAAAGTGGGTGATGAGCTAGGTCGTCATAGAAACCTCAGCAGGCATGTACATCATGAAAACAGTAACTAGTTGTGTACACAGGCAAGCATGAACATCATGAAAACAGTAACTATATGTGTACACAGCGCACAGAGAACACTACAATAGAATACAGTTCCATTGGGTTCCGACTTACCGGACAGTGTTGACAGAATGGAGATCAGACGCAGATTCGACCAGTCGACCGCTTTCGTGCTGCAACAAAAGAATATACGGTAAGGAACAAAACATAAAGATGGCGAAGAAAATGGCATCTAAAATACCTTTGTTGGAAGTACATGTGTCATGGAAAATTATGTATTATAGGCATAGTACAAAATATATGTTAGTTTTTTTAGCCCAGAATATACGCCGCTTATGACCAAACTTGCACCTCAGCTGAAGCACGCACTGGCAGCGAACCCGAATTACGAACAGAACCCAACGGGCCATTGAACCCAACAGAACCCAACAAGACGGCTCCATCGGTTCGAGAAGCCAAATCTGTTAATTTGATTATTTTACAGGGCTAGGAAGCCAATTTCGGGGCAATGCGGTATTTTACAAGTGTGCCTCGAAGTTACGCTAATGATACACTGAATTAGTCATAAGGTTAGTTAATATCATAGTTGCATAAATGGTTACCATGAGCTGTATAAAGTATTTCATATCCACGCCTGGAAAGCAGCTAGGTCTATAAATTACTAAGCCGCAGTACCAGGCATGTTAGGGTTACTGTAGAGCCGAGCGACAGACCGATAAATCAATGGAATTAACCGGTGCTTAAATCGGCACTGAGTTCCTTTAGGGCCGAGCGACAGACCGATAAACCATTAGGATTTACCGGTGCTTAAATCGGCACATAAGCAATATCAATTAAAAATCGAATCAGACTCACCAAGGAGACAGCTTGTCGTTCTCCTTAGAATATTTGTTCCAAAGACGAGGTGTGCTGCCGTAGCCCAGGAACTGAAGACAATCGACGTCCATAGCGTGATTCGGGAGGACCTGCAACAGCAAAGGTGGATAAGTAAGCCAGAAAACTTAACGCCAAGTGAACTATGCATTTCGCGTATAATTCCACCATCTGTTCAGGTATAGTTCATAATTCCACCATAGCGCTACACCATAGCTACTACACCAGTTAACAGTCATGAACATTTAAATCAAAATAACAAAAGCGGTACAGGCATTTCAAGATAATAGGCTTAGGCCTGAAAAAAAAAAAAAAGCTAAGCTTATGAACTAGCACGCCCCAGTACCAGGTGCATGTTGTAATTTACTGTAGAGCGAGCGACAGACCGATAAATCAATGGAATTAACCGGTGCTTAAATCGGCCCTGAGTTTCTTTAGGGCCGAGCGACAGACCGATAAACCAATAAGGTTTACCGGTGCTTAAATCGGCCCATCAGCAATATCAAGTTCAAAATGACCGAAACTCACCAAGGAAGACAGCAGCTGTTATTCGGCCTGAAGAATACTTGTTCCCAAAACAAGCAGCTGTGCTGCCTGGCCCAGGAGCAGACAATCGACGCACAGAGTGATTTGTGAGAACCTGCAACAGCGCACAGTGGAGTAAGTCGGGAATCATCGTTACGTGAACTATGCATTTCGGATACGAAGATCAGACGAGAGTGGGTGATGAGCTAGGTCGTCATAGAAAACCTCAGCAGGCATGAACATCATGTTGAAACATAGAAACTCGTACTGCATTATCGCATAGAAACGCGGCACCCAAACTTACCCAACACTGACGGGTTGAGCACAGCCAGTAGGATGTAAGCAGCTCTCTAGAGCCAACATACTTGTCCTTGAAGTGGACGAACACATTCCTGAAACTGTAAGAAAGTTGTCAAAAAAACGAAATGCGAACGCCACTAACATGTGAAACGTGGATATTCAGAAACGAGGAATGCATTGATTCATCAGGGAGCAGCTAGCGTGTTTCATCAGTGTAAGCGGATCAGCAACTCAATCTTATGCTCTAGAAAAGAACAATCTCATACCTTGACATCCTCAACAAGCAGCAATCTCAATGTCGGTTGTCCAGAGATAGCAGGTCTCTGACCATACCAACAATCGACGAAGACGAAGTCGAAAGTCGCGACTCTGCAAGAGAAAATGCACCGAACGTCAACAAACAGTCACGACAGAAACAGACTGACATTACTAACATTGTTCAGCCACGTCGAGTATCTCCAGCGCAGAGCGTCAAAATTGCAGGACATTGTCATCAGAAGAAATAGCGAGAAAAGAAGAGCATGATCGACATCAATTACTTACCGCTAGTGCAAAGTCGAGGACGACCACACGCGCTGTTCAGCCACGTTTTCTTCAATAGGTCCTGCGAAAGCGATCTTAAATCATTAGCTTCAGATTTAATCACGAGAAGTCAGTTTGATGGACCCACAGCAGAAACATAAAACAGGATCACTTGTTTAAGAGCTACGGGCAGATAGTTGCAGTTCCCGCAAAATTTCGTCGGGCATTTCACGTGCAGTGGCGATACCGTGAAAAGAGTTATTTGTGTTTGGTACGACGCGGTTAAACGGCCACAACTTAGCACCTGGCAGTGGTGCGCAGCTCAAAACGGGACGGTATGAGCCTAGTTTATTTATATTGTATTTCATATAAATATTTTCGTCCCGTATAACAGAGCCTGGCGCGCACCCAAGGTTTCAATACGACAGGCAACAAAGACTTACCTTGGCTCATATTACGCAGGCAGCCATTGAAGACGTCTGTCAGTCATGGTCGCGGGCTTGGACAACATGCCGAGAGTCACAACACTGCACATACATAGAGCGGGAATACCATAGCAGAGAAACCTCAGACCTGTGGCTTGATACTGTCACGGAAAATACAGATCGTTGTGTTCATCATGATAAAATTGGACCCGGTAGGTAAATGAGCCAGGGAACTGCAGAAAAAATGAATCAGCAATAGGAATTTTCCCAAAACGGGAAAACATTTAAAAAGACACATAATAGAGAATAAACAGCTACGTTTTCGAAGACTGGCGGCTATGTTTCCATCACACTAGGCATGTTTAACATTGAGTGCATATGATGGACTAATATATTGATGTATCATGATCCTGGGTGTATTCAGAAGATGCTTGCGCGGTGTTCCTCCGACATCTTGAACATCAAAACACCAACAGTTCAGGACCTCTTTGAAAGTAATTCACTATTAACTCGCACCATTGCGTTTTCAGGCGTGAATCAATTCGTCACAGATTTCGGGAGTTGAGTACGTTGGATTTCATCATAAGTGTTTGTTTTAAGTTGAATGAGCTTACTCCCTGGATTCTGTCAACCTTGATCAATAGTTTATAGGAACAGAGTGATCAATCTTCTGGAAACCTGTCGCACAGAACCGTGGATAGCAGATGTCAGCTCGCTGCCGTCACTGAATATTATCCTGTGAGAAGAAAGGAAGCCGTCATTCGAACGCCCGGTAACGAGAGAGAAGTCACTGGCGGTTGCAAACCCGTCTCAGATAGGGGCGAAATAATGCAATCACATGGATCATAACAATTCAATCATCAGGCAAAATGTACTGAATGAAGTTCCAGTACCACATAAACCCTACTCACCAGAAAAAGGCTTTAACAGGTTACCAGGTCAGCCATAGCAAGGCGTCTTCCAGACAGAACCAGCAACCTCAGGAGATTTTTGGACTTTCAGTGTCCTGCTGAGCGTGGTCCTGTGAAGTGAATTAAAGGATCAGTTAGTCATTAATGTTAAAATGTCACCTGCATGACAAATGTATAGCATCAGAATCCTTTTGAAAGCATCAAAAATGTATCAGCTGGATAAGTTTTCCTCATAATAGCGCAGTATTCCGCTTGTAGCCTACCGGTCATCTATTGCACAATAACTCACCTTAAAAATCCAGTAAAATCTCAGTCCGTCGAGACCAGTGATCCACCTGTCATTGTCATCAACAGACTAGCAGCTCCATACTGGGAAAAATAATCAGACATTAGCATCCGATGAAGCGAAGAGACGTCGTTCATTTGAATATTTGTCTCAGATAGGGGCGAAATAATGCAATCAAACATGATCATAACAATCAATTCATCAGTCAAAAGTTACTGTGTGCAAGTTCAACCACCATAAAACCAAACTCACCGGCAAAGTGGCCAAGACAGTTGGACCAGTCAAGCCACTAGGTAGGGTTCTTCCAGACAAATCATCAGCCTTCAGGGGATTTGGACCTTCCAGTCTTGTCTAGCCATATCCTGTGTAGCGAAACGGTCGGTTAGCAATCAACGTCAACATAGTCACCCACATGGAATATCGATAGCATCAGAATCCTTTTGAAAGCATCACAAATGTATCAGCTGGATAAATTTTCCTCATAATAGCGCAGTATTCCGCTTGTAGCCTACCAGACATCTATTGCACTATAACTCACCTTAAAAATCCGGGAAAATCACTAAGTCTGTCGAGACCAGTGATCCGCTGCCACTTTCATCACCAGACCACAAGCTCCACACTGGGAAAACATAATCAGACGTTAGCATCCAACGAAGGGAGGAGACATCGTTCGTTGGAATATTTCTCAGGGTATAGCGGCGAAAGTATGCAATCAAAGATTTCATACGTTTTCAATCATCACGGTGCGGGCACGCTTGTCCGCAGGCAGGATAAATATTGAGCACAAATGGTTTATCACCAGCAATACGAAGACAAACACGGGACTTACCTTTTGTGTTGAAAGGAGTCTGTGCTTCATCGGTTATGGATGTTGTCTGAAATCAGTAAGCTAAGTCAGATCAATAAACAGAAAATCGCATCATCGTAGCCTTATAAATAATTCAGAGATCTTGGTGATAATTATTCTGTAATCAGTCGACTCAGATAGCAAATACTGATATCATCACACAAAACAGGAACATCCAAGGCATTTGTACCTTGCAACAAAAAAACATAATTAAGTGCGAACCTTCAGGTCTTCAGATCCACTGTCAGGAAATCCTTAAGCCATCAATGATGACTTCTTGCCTGAAAACACAACAATCATTGATTATAAAAATCCCACGTATCAGGTACAGTTTTGAAATGTTGTGTGTTGTCAGACGGCAGAGATTATAATCCGTGATGGCATGTCGGGTCGGTGGCGGCGGCGACCTGGGCCGGCCACACGGCCAGAGAACCTGACCACAAGGCACGGTACAGGACACCACCACTGCAAGGCCCACGTGGCGGCCACCGACGCACGACAGCACGAGTCAGAAAATGGATCAAAAGTGTCATCACGTGCATCAAAGAAACACACTTGGAAGTATCTCAAGATCATAATTACCGTTATCGTGCATCAGGGCAGGCTCAGTCCAGGAAGTCGAGCAGTTCAGTAATCGGGAACGTTCCACCTGTCAACGGAAGGACTGGTAGTGTAAAACAATTTTGCTTACATCACAAAAGTAATTACATTTCAAAATCAGTTGAGGAACATTCAGCACTGCTGGAGAGCAACTATGTCCGCCCGTTCGCTAGAATCATCATATTAACGACAGTGTGAACATCTAAATACACTAACTAAGCAACCGTAAATTGTTAATGAAATAAATGCATACAAAATAAATGCATACATCGTACGTCTGGCCGTCTCTCAATCCGTCGCAGTCCTTGGGCTATAAGTCTTCGAGCATTCGCTGCTACGCCAACGCGAAGCACGGTAAGTTGTAACCAAAATTTCGCCAGTGCAAAAACAACCGATTAACATTCATCAGAAGACGCAAAAACGTACCTTCAGACCAAACAGGACTCCTACAAAATTTATAAAATTTCAGATAAGTCTCTAAGAGTAGAGTACAAATCCTAGGGCAGGCCCTGGAGTCCATGTCAGCAGGACCTGTAACAAAGTACTGGATGTGAGTTGATGCGATAGCCATTAAGAGACCATATTTTGATATTAACTACGATCAGACAAAAGTGGGTGATGAGCTAGGTCGTCATAGAAACCTCAGCAAGCATGAACATCATGAAAACAAATGCAAAGCTGGACATCACTACAATTCCTACATCTGAGTAAAAACGTACCGGCCATCCAAGGGTCGGACGAGTGGAAAACAGACGACCGCTCCCTCCAAACGATCGATTCAGCACTGCAACAAAAGGAGAAAAGTTAGCGAACGAAGAAAAGATAAGGCAGACACCGATGAATAAAACACCTAAGTTAAGTGCATGTAAAGAAATCGCCATATTAGTACGCGTTCTTGAAATCTCACCATTTAATACATGGTCAAAGGGATACCCAAGAAAAATAGAGTTTACTCCCTTCCTAAAAATGGCCCCAGGTATAGTCTCATAGACACATAGTCTGGGGAAAATAATTACTATGTGCGCAGATGTCACAGAAAACAATAGCACCGCATACATGTCATCCGCAAAACCCCCACATCAATTAAATTGTAAAAATTGTCAGTGCTTATGTACCTGACTATAGCGGTAGGCCGGTAAGGGTGTTACACTTCTGTTTACATTAGTTACACTTCTGTTTAACTGAAAAGTTGAACGGTTATTTATTATATCATAGTTACAATAAAAAATTCAACTACAGTTGACAAGGTTGTATGAAGTATTTCATACCCACGCCTGAAAAGCAGCTAGGTCTATAAACTAGCCGCAGTACCAGGCATGTTAGTTACTGTAGAGCCGAGCGACAGACCGATAAATCAATGGAATTAACCGGTGCTTAAATCCCGAGCCCTGGAGTTACTGTAGGGGTCGAGCGAAGACCGATAACCCAATAGGGTTTACGCGTGGTGCTTAAACGGCCCAATGAGCAATATTATTAACATGACTGAGGACTCACCAGGGAGACAGCAGCTGTCTTTCGGCCTGAAGTGGGCAATACTTGTTCCAAAACAAACAGCCTGTGCTGTCTTGGCCCAGGAGCAGACAATCGACGCAGCAGGAGTGATTTGGAGAACCTGCAACAGCGCACAGTGGCGGAAGTGGGAGCACGCTACGTGACTTGCATTCGGATACAAAGATCAGACGAGAGGTGGTGATGAGCTAGGTCGTCATAGAAAACCTCAGCAGGCATGAACATCATGTCACAACACAGAAACCCATACTGCATTATCGCATAGAAACGCGGCACCCAAACTTACCCAGCACTACCGGGTGGAGCACAGCCAGAAGAAGTCACGATGATGTAAGCAGCTCTCTTGACAGTCAACATACTCGTCCTTGAAGTGGACGAACACATTCCTGAAACTACAAGAAAGTTGTCAAGAAACGAAATGTGAACGTCACCGACATGTGAAACATGGATATTTAGAAACGAGGAATGCATTGATTCATCAGGGAGCAGCTAGCGTGTTTCATCAGTGTAAGCGGATCAGCAACTCAATATTATGCTCTAGAAATGAACAATCCTATTACCTTGATATCCTCGACGAGCAGCAATCTCGATGTCGTTTGTCCAGAGATAGCAGGTCTCTGACCAGACCAACAATCGACGAAGACGCAGTCGAAAAGTCGCGACTCTGCAAGAGAGAAAGTGCACCAAACGTCAACAAACAGTCACGACAGATTAAGCAGACTGACATTACGTAACATTGTTCAGCCACGTCGAGTATCTCCAGCGCAGAGCGTCAAAATTGCAGGACATTGTCATCAGTAGAAATGACAAGATACGGACAGAATGAACGACACCAATTACTTACCGCTAGTGCAAAGTCGAGGACGCCGACAACACTCGCTGTTCAGCAGTTAGCCCCGTTTTCTTCAAAGCGTCCTGGAAAGCAACCAAATCATGAGTTCAGATTTCATGACGATGACGATTGCTTTTTATGGGCGCGCCAACAACGAAGGCTATATCGCTGAGTTCGGATTTCATAACGAGGATTAAGTTAAGTGGACACAGAAAAAAATGATATTATCAAGCATGGGTAGCTCAGTGACAGTCCCGCAGAAATGGTGGGTGGAGCGTGTGTATCGCCCACTGCACGTCGCGCAGCGAGCGATACTGTTAACAACTGCACTGAGCGATACTGTTAACAACTGCACTGAGCGATACTGTCAACAACTGCACTAACAACTGCACTGAGCGATACTGTTAACAACTGCACTGTTAACAACTGCACTGAGCGATACTGTTGACAACTGCACTGTTAACAACTGCACTGTTAACAACTGCACTGAGCGATACTGTTAACAAATGCATGGCCGGGGAACTGCGCCATATACGAACGGCCACAGTGTTGATTTGTGATTTGTGTTGACATGGTGTTTGTCATCAAGGGGCCTTCGAAAAATATTGATAGTGACCTGATTAGGTCAACCGATAAATTTTACATCAGGTAAACGTCATTTGGTGACCCATGCAGGTCGTGTTGCATATGGGGCGACGCAGCTCGACGACACAATAATATCGGTGCCACCCGCACGTATCTTTATTATATAAAGCCATTAGAAAAACATTGCTGATGACCTCGGATGACCTAAGAAGACCTAGCAGGTCACTGAGCAACAATGTGGGGCATCGCGTTATTTTTACCACCAGGCGGCGCGCATGTCGTTCGGGCCGATAACGGTGTGCGGGAGTATATAGGGCGTGTTCTGACCCGTCAATTCCCGCGGAGATTTCGGTGAATCGGTAGAAAAGTGTTTTCTACAGATTCCCGTAGCAGAGTTATCAGGAATACCAATGTACGAGTACATTGCCGAACTGCAGTAGAGTAAAATGCCCGCCGGGGATTCCAGGGATTCCCGCCGGGAATGTACGGTAAGAACAGCAGCCCATAGAGTGCATGCCAAAGTTTCCACTGACCACGCCCGAGACTCTGCAAGCTTAAAGGGATTATTACGGGTTTTTCCCAGAATAATTGAAGTTTACATATATAAAACCGTACTTATAAAGGTGGTAGAAGGCCCACGCGTGACCACATTTTGTTCTGGGAAATGCATCTTCTTTGACGTAAGGACGTTTCAAAGTGCTCGGTGATGCACCGCGTTACTTTTTGCAGTACTTGCTGAGGTATAGACATCCGTCCTACTTACGCCGGGCTATGCGGCGCCCAAGATAGAGATATTAAAAGTGGTGGAACAGTTAATCACCGATCAAGTTACTCGTTATCAGATTGACCAAAGTCTTGAAAATGTCAAAGTTTAAACGCTGATAATTGCTGAACTAATGGATTAAATGCGCAACGAGGTCACTCTCATGTCTTAAACGTGTTTTAAGCACATACAACTGCAAGAGTGCATTTCCTTTCAGGACGGAAACTCGTATAATCCCTTTAATAGCTAGACTTCATTTTTTCATCATTCGGAAACTACGTTCTTCTAGGGGTGCCGTTCAGCCTTTCATGCCGATCAGGCCCCACGAGGGCCCAAAGAATATCCGAAAACGCTACTGCCACGCTGAAACTCGGGACTTATCAAAGTTAACGACTCGCGACCTTCGCCAATCGACGCTTGCTGGTCGAAAACGGTGAAGTGTGAAAATGCATACCGATCGGGCTTTACGAAGGCCCACCAGAGCCGAATAAGAGTCTTCTACGATTCAACGCTGGGATGAGCTGTCACGCAATCGGCACGAGCGACATCTTGCGGCAGGATTTCTAGGCTTTCGAGCGGTGCTTCCTATTGCACCTGGGATATCAATAACGAGCTAAAATAGCACGATTGTGAAACAATTTGTCTGATTCAATGCATATTCTCTGGATAGGAAGCATTTGTATATTTCCCCGTTCATTTATAATGGGGAGATCAAGAAATTGACGCAACCCAATGTCACCGATATAAAAACGATATATACGAATTGTAGGTACTGATGACCTTATCAAATTATAAAGAAAAAACCAGTTGCAACAACACTTTTCGCAATGACCTGCAATGTGCCGTGTGTAATGTGTCGAGAATGCATTTTATTTCGTGTGTGTGTGTTGTGATTATCTGCATGTATTGACTAGGCCGTTATAGCCACTTGTGGACAAGCCATTAATAAATGAACAATGAAATAGTGTAAACTTGAAACTGATCGGCCAAAAACTCAAGCTATGGTACCGCAACATTTTGAGGTGGGGTCACGTGACCTGGCATGAGATGACCAGAGGTAAAACAAACTTTGTGGGTAATTGATGCGTAGTACAGCAGCGCGAAATTTGACGGCGCTGCGCAGCGCCGTTTTTTGCCACTACTTTTGAAACCTGAGGGGGGAATCACTCCTCACCCCCGGCCGTGCGCGTGTTTACTTGTATGTACGACGCGTATAACTATATGGCCATAACGAGACAGCAGTGGGCGGTAGGTCAAAGCGGCACGGTATTATGGCCCTATAGGCACAATACGCAACCTAAGTCGGGACGTCATTTGATATAATCAGCTGACGGCGTGGCATACTCAGCTGACTGCGTAGTGGTAAGGCCATAGACAAAAATAAGTGTTTTCTGTTAAAATGAAGACCAGCTTAGCATTGAGAGGCACGAAATGGATCAGGGCTATTTTTTATCATTTTTTAGAAATTTAAAGCTATGTTTTAAGCTACGCTGCTTCGTAAATCCGTGTTAGTACGTGATACCTAATACGTCTGATTGTCAGCCACTAACTGGAAGCATATAAATACAGAACTTCTATTGCCTGTTTTATATTTATTGAGCTATATTTTAAGTATTCTCTATGTGAACGACATGAAGAGTTGAAACATTATAAAGGTATACGTGGTTGTCATTTAGACGCAGAGTAACGGCCTTACAATTTTAAACGTCTATTGTCAGGAAGATAGTTTTTACAAATGCGCGGCAAAAAGGTATTGTGGGTCTTTCTGTAGCTTAATTTGCGCTTCTTCTCCCAATAAGGTTAGCTTTTTGATTATTCAAGAATAGAGCAACTGTCCTTGCTGATAACGTGATGTGATCTCACTAACTGAAGAATCAACGTTTTCACAGTGAATTTGAGAGGAAAACTTACGGCTATGGGCCTTTTAAATACGTCGTCAGCTGAGTATGCCATGCTACTTTTTTGACGTCACACTTAGGTCGCGTATAGATATAGACACCTAAGCCCATTTCATTCATTGGCTCAATTGTGGCCGACTATAATCCTATATTTAATGTTGACCCTATTAGCGTCGGGGGAGGTTTCAAACCCCCACCCCGAGTTTTTTCGCGATAAATAATCACCCTAGAATTGTAAAACTTATTAACTTTTGTCTTTTCCTAAAATTGCATAGCGCATCGATTTGTGCTATTTCCGAGTGGTTGCATTAGGAGGGAGTCCAGGACCGTTTTTAGGGGGGCATGTTCGCCCGTTTTGACCCAAAAGCTTCGCATGGTTGAAGGAAATAGTTCACCTTCAACATCCGTTTTGAACTGAGATAGCAGTTTTGTAACCCGTGTTGAAAAACACTTCACTGCAAATTGTCTGGGCTGAAAGGGCTCTCCAGCCAAATATATTCGACTTTTTGTCGAAGTGTGAGCCATTAAGAATGTCAAGAATGTGGGCCTTCTACACCTGGGCAGAGGCTATCCGCTATACAGAAATCTTGCGCGACTACTTTCGAATATCAGATTGGCTGAGCCACGTTTGACGTTCCGGACAGTACGCATATAGTTTTGATGAAATTAATCATGTACGTCCTTCTGTCCTAAATCGGCACAATGTATGGCTATTCTTGACATGAAAATAAGTTTTATTTCAAATAAAGTCCAATAGTGTTTGGAGAAGAAAAAACGTGAACTATTTCCTTTAATCACTAGTGGAGTTGTTTGTTTTAGAAAAGTAATAGCGAAAAAAGATGTCGGTTGATGACTGAATTATTTTAAATGTCTCAAAATTTATCAATTTTAATTTTATTTTTTAACTTATCTTTGTTTCAAGATGATAAAGTTTTGTTTAGTTTGAAACTTGCAGGATTTCATAAGAATATCAGTACCTACAATTCGTTTATCTCGGCTTTTCGCATCGATGACAAAAGACCAGATCAATTTCCTGACCTCCCCATTATAAGCGAATGGGAAAATAAACAAATGCTTCCTTTTCAGAAAATATGCATTGGATCAGGCTATTTTTTTCAGAATCATGTTATTTTAGCTCATTCTGGATGATCAAGGTGCTATTGTTGCTCAGTGACTTCTACAAGGTCATCTGAGGTCATCAGCAATGATTTGGTAATAACTATTGATAGAAACGAGATAGAGACGAGAGGTGGACATCACTGTGCTCGTGTCGTCTGGCCGCGTTGCCCCATATGCAACGTGACCTACCTGGGCCACCAAATGACCTTGACCCGAGGTCAAATTTTGAAGTTGACCTTACCAGGTCAACATGTATATGTTTCAAAGCGCCTCGATAAGACAAACACGATTGCGTCAAAATTATTTCCCTATCTTTGTAAGATGAAATGCTATTCACGAAAAACTGTTTTGCTAAAAATAACCTTTTTGACCTTCCATGACCTCTGTAGCCTTAACTATTTATCTGAGCTCAATTTTGAGGACATGTGCGATTGCAAATTTCAATAGCTATCTATTGTTTCTTATGTCGTTTGCTCCTAGCTATCATAGTTTTCGAGGTAATCGGGGGTTTCTGGAAAAGAGTCCTAAAACCGGAAAATCTTACCTTTGGTGACCACTGGTGACTCAATTGTGTATCGTGATACCCAAATGAAAAGAACTGGAAATACTTTCTGATGGAGGCTTGTCTAGAGCTACCTAATGCCGTTTCGCGCTTGTCGCTACGTTGCGTAGTTTTCGAGATTCACAGGGGGCGGAAATCGACCCCAGCCACCCTGCAGTTCGTGTTCGGCGCGAACCCCCTGCAGTACGCGGGTTAATATTTGGTGACCTGAATTCAGGACAAATTCGTGATGTTCAAATGCATTATAAGAACACATATCAACCCAATTATTTCAGTATCATGTCATCTTCGGCCCTTTCCGATGACCCCGGTGCAACTTTCAGTCGGTTAAAGGGATAGTGCCAACTGCCACCTCGGGAGGATTCATAAAAAGCAGCTTATATAAATGCTAGGAATTAGTTATCATGTATGCTCTTGCTCAAACTTGCCCTAAAGCAATGTATCGGCAAAGCATTTTTTTTCTGACTCCATATTGTTGGTCATCATTGTTCACAGCACTTAACTCATGACAGCCGCTCTTGATGGGTGGTGGCGTACTCGACTAGTACTTAGATACTTGCCACTAGATGTCGCTACGTATAGTTGATGCGCTATGTTTTCATTAATTATTCTTTCATATTCAACTACATTGGTTGAATCACTTGCTTTGCTAATGAGGGGAAGCAAAAGACGTGATTTCAATCCGTTTCTGGAAATAATCTGAAGTCAGCAATGTGTAGAGTTGCTGAAAGTCATTACCGTTTTGTATTACGCTATGGCTTCCCGCCCAAAGCCATCGTCTGAATTCGCCGCAACTTGACGTTGAAAAGTCTGTCCGAGTTAAATGGTAATGTCACTAACTTTTACAGCCCAAAGTTGAGCCTCAAATATTCTTGCTATTCTGGCTGTTTATTAAATGTAAATTATTAAAAGAAACTAAGACTGTTGACAATATAATTAACTGCATACGCTTTGTATTTTTTAAGTTGACTGACGGAATGGTGATGTTCAGTTTGCAATATTCAAAGTAAAATTATAGACCACAAAGAAGAGATTCAAAATAGTGCGGAGGCGATTCCAATTTTACGAATGATTGCCAATCATTAGAGGTAACAAAACAATACTCCCTTTAACTTTTGATAGGTCATTTAAGGTCAGTGACAGGATGACCGTAGAGAATCACAAGTTCGAAAACAATTGACTCGTCGAGTCGCATCTTTTCATATGCATTTTGACCTACTTCACCTTTATCTAAACCAGGGGCCAAATTCTGGAATGGACCAAATTTGATCCATTGTTTTTTTTCGAAACGCCCCTCTAGAGGAACACGATGGTATCAAAATTATTGACATAGGTTTTCGGTAGTTATTTTAAAAACGCTGTGGCTGAAAAGTGTCATCTTCAGATAGGAAAAAATGTGTTTGGTTTTCGGTCAGTATAGCTTAGTTGATAGGTGTTCTGGAAAAACGTTACTATGATAGCATCCACAGGATAGCACAGCTTGCCCCTCGACATGGGAGAGTAGCCGACTGAGTATTCAACGAGAATAAAAGGAAAATCGGCGGCCAACGGCATTGGCACCACTACACATCGCTTGCACTCGCGCAGAGTATATTTTTACTACGGGTCATCTGGAGATAGGCGACGTCGTGCCAAAGCCAGTGACCGGGACTTACGCAAAGGGTTCCGTAAGGTCGTATGTAGGTACCGACAAGTGCTAACCCGTCCGCTCTGCTGCACGATCTACGTTTACAACCTGCTTTTCATTTCCCGTTTAACGACTCTAGCGCCACCTATCTTATGTGCCGGCTGTGCCACCTACCAGCGCCACCTCATATTCGACGATGTTCGACGGACGAAGACATTAAAGCTCCGCCAACAGATGGCGTATCATATGGAACCAGATAAAAATGGTGCTACTTTTATAACACAGAAATTGTCATAACGTGTAGGATTTTTATGTTGGGAAACGAGGGGCCACATGGCCCACGTGGATGTCATGCCATCTGCGAAATGAGTTTCTTGGATAAAATTATATGCTTATGTGTCAAACCTACATATTTAGAATTAATGGAGAATACCGGGGAAAAAATTGGGTGGACGAACAGAGACGTTTTTAAAGTAAGTCAGATTAACCAGCGATGTCGGATTTTTTAAATAGTGACCATAGTTCGGTTGATTTCGTTAAAAATCGTAGGGAACTCGCCCCGTCGGTTTGAAGTTAACATGGTAGATGCGGGCTATTTTAAGGAATGCTTTTTGCATGACGCGTTGCCACCATCTCCCAAGGCACCCATCAAGTCTTGAGGCTGATGCTGTTAGTCTTTATCACGGTCAGTCATTTTAAGTAATCACTCTTAGAATACCTCGGTTTACGTCGCACGTTGACGTTAGACCTGTTAAAATTCATGTTTAGTGACTAGATTCTCAAGACATCGTCTGAAGCTTTGCATTGGTTAAATCGAGCAAAAAAAAACATTCTGTGAAACCAACTCTGTCTTTCACCGACTGACTGACCATTCCAGGACCATTCCGGAGTACTGACCATTCCAGGAATAATCGAGGCGACTTCTGCAGTTGTCCACCGACTGACGCCTGCGACGAGGTCCGGATACGATGTGACGAACTTGTCTCGTCTGTGTCTGTCGTAGTGTCGGCTCACGACGATCTCGTCTCGACTGTGTCCAATGTCGGCTCGACAGATCACGACTGGGCAAACTATTCACCCAGCCACGACTTCGTTCAGCCCGCCACGGTTCGCCGCCAGTTACACTGCCACTGGTACCGAGTCCCAGGGCAGTGAAACTGGACGATATTCATGCGAATTGTGGTGTGATAAGACGGTATCAGATAGTGTGTCGCTGCTTTCTCGGCCAATCCGACTTGTTCCGAGATGTCGCGGTACCGTGTCCTTCACGGCTGTTGCTCCGTCGCTGGCCGGTTGAGCGGGTGGAGCGCCAGGATCTCAGATTCCCAGTCTTGTCCTCTTCACCTCTGAACAGTACACAAATACAGCTCATCACATGACCCGAATTTATTTCCACACAAACCAACAGCAAACGCTAATCAAGTAAAGACGTGACATTAAACACTCGATTCGAAAAGAGAATGGCATGATGAAGAGTTGCAGATACAATTTGACGCGTTCTCGCTTACAAACGTACTTTGATACGAGAAGCGCTGTTGTATAGCACCCGGAGGCCCCTCAGGAAATGTATCGAATTCGTAATTCAACCTGAACAAAGCAAAAACAAAAAGCATTAATAAACGCAGCGAACTCACAATATAGACCAACATTATCAACTCACATCAGACCTGTTGAGCTTGAAACTGTCACAGAAGTACAGAAGGGTTATGTGATCATCATCGTAACGCTAAACTACAAGACCATTCTTAAGTCAGTGCAGGCGTGAAAGCCGGTCCTTTACGATAAAATATAATGAGTCTCGCGCACACCCACCAGTACCACCGCGACAGAAACTTACCCTGGCCATACGCAGACAGCCATCGAAGATCAGCCATAGTCGCGCTGTGGAAGAAATGGCGCGAGTCACAACACTGACGCATACAAAAGAGTAGAATGACGTAAGTGGCGTCTCAGACCTGTTGAGCTTGATACTGTCACGGAAATACAGATCAGTTGTGTTCATCATGATAAAATTTGTCTCAGTACATAAGCTAGAGACTGAATACAATTTTGGGAGCTCCACATTACCCACTCACCGGAAAAATTGGCCTGAAGGTTAAGATAACTGCACCATGTCAGCCGTCGCAGGGTGTTTTCCAGACAGAATCAGCAGCCTCGGGAGATTTTGGGACCTCCTGAGTCCTGTCGAGCCGGGTCCTGTGCAGAGAATTGGTTGGTCGGTTAGGAATTGACGTTAACATGTCACCCACATGAAATGTAAATAGCATCAGAATCCTTTTGAAAGCATCACTAGTTTATCAGCTGGATAAATTTTCCTCATAATAGCGCAGTATTCCGCTTGAAGCCTATCAGACATCTATTGCACTATAACTCACCTTACAAATCCAGTAAAATCACAAAGTCTGTCGAGACCGGTAATCCGCTGCCATTGTCATCACCTGACTAGGTAGAAGCTCCAAGAAGCTCCATACTGGAAAAAATAACAAGACGTTAGCATCCGACGAAGCGAAGAGACGTCGTTCATTGGACGATTTTTCTCAGATAGGGGCGAAATTATGCAATCAAAGATTTCATAGGTATTCAATCATCACATTTGCAGCGTGTAGCAGCGGGAAAATTTAACCTTAATATCACTAGCAATATAAAGAAAACGTCGAGACATACCTTTTTTGTTGAGTGGAATCTGCGCTTCCTCAGTTATCGATGTTGTCTGAAAACAGTAAGCTCCGTCAACTATCAATAACCAGAAAATCGAATCATCGTAACCTTATAAATAATTCAGAGATCTTGGTGATAATTATTCTGTAATCAGTCGACTCAGATAGCAAATACTGATATCATCACATAAAACAGGAACACCCAGGGCGTAAGAACTTTGCCAATAGTTGTACTCATTAATTGCGTACCTTCAGTCTGTAATCAGTTTGCCTTTGCCGGAATTCGCCAGCCCATCAAGGATTACCGCAATATATCCAGGACTTCAGCTGGCCTGTCAAACAAAATCAACAATAAGAAAACTCGCCACACCGCATCAGGCACAGTTGAAGAAATGTGCAGTGTTTGTTCAGAACGGCAGTAGGTATATATCGTGATGGCATGTCGGGTCGGTGGCGGCGGCGACCTGGGCCGGCCAACGGCCAGAGAACCTGACCACACGGCTACGGTTACAGGACACCATCCACTGCAAGGCCCACGTGCGGCGGCCACCGACGCACGACAGCACGAGTCAGAAAATGGATCAAAAGTGTCATCACTAAAAACGGCATTAAAATGTAGGCACGATGGTGACGTAACACCGTGAGAATAGACAGGTTCCTACTAGTCATATTGATAGAATATAATGAAAAAATAAAATGAGAGTGATTTGAGGTAGTATAAAATACTCTTGAATTGAAACAAACGTCCCACCCTAAAGTTACTGGCATTCATTTAGAGGAAAAAACACTCTGATTGCACGATAAATTCGCGTATTGACGTGTAGAACGCACCTGTATAAAAGTTTTGATGTTATCTGCCTGCGGTTGGTGCGAGCAGCTCAACCGATTGATCCATCCAGACAACATTCGACCTGACGAGAAAGACAGGTGTAAGAATATGACAAAATTGTCTTGTTTTAGAGTAAAGTTTGAAAAATTCAGTAGAGGAACATTCAGCATTGCCCGAGAGCATATATGTCCGCCCGTTCGCTTAGAATCATCATCAAAAATAAAAATGAATTACAAAAACATAACGAAACACAATGTCACCGTCATCGTAACCAATGCAAGACCCCAAACATCTCTAACAGACTGCAGCTGTAAATCACTCACCGAACTTAGGTATCAACGGGAGAGCAGAAGACTATTAACGCTTCCTACATGGACGATGTTCAGAGCTGAAACGAACAGGACATTCAGTTTTATTCAGAAAAGAAGCAACCTAGTGTAATTTTCATAATACGTCAGAGACATAACATGTATCACTCAGAACCTACACATAGCAGGCTAGTGAAGGATCGACTGGAATAACATCATTTTCAAGTCACTTCACGGGGACTGCAGACTTTATGAATCTTGCTTGACATGGTTTGGAATAACTTGTGTAACTCACCTTACGTTAGTTTCCCATCCTTAGTGTAGCTGTACAGGAAGCCGACCACCATTCACCTGACAAAGACAAGACACATGAGACACATGAGAAGTCTCAGGCATATATCAGAATCCTTTTGATAGAATTATTGGTCAACTCATATTTTTCCTCATATGTTCTAAGGTAACAGAATAAGCAATGATTGAAACGATTCAAAAACTGAAATATCAAACTCACATTTATCATGGAATGATAGATGCACCAGCAATCGGCATCCAAGAATCTTCCAGAAGCATCTGCAAAGAGATGACTATTCGTAACAGACATTCATCAAAAAACATTTAAGTTGTAATCGAACATTCATCAGTTGAAGTTTTAGTATCATCCAAGAAGTCAACAGTCTAACATGTAAACATCATGTGCAGGATAATCAACACCTTCGCTAATCCAAGCATTGCTTACCTCAAACATTGCTGTTCCATTTTTGGGTCAGATGGCACACAGAACTGCACATCTTGCGGAGACATGACATCAATATAACACAGCGCAACATTGGGAAATGCATTGCATGTGCCAAGTGGTATATCAGCAATACGTTTAGTGTCATCCAAGACGTCAACAGTCTAACATGTACGGACAATCATGTGTTGAAACTAAATCCGAAACATTGACGTAATGGTTTGTACTGACTTTATCGCGTTTCGTTTGTATTTGGAAATCTCCTCCCACATGGCCGCCTTCCACTGTAAATAAGAACAAAAAATAGAAATGACATTGAGATGTCAAACAATTATTATACGAAGCTATCAGTCCGCCCTAGAATCGTTCATTAGATTCCGATTCTTTCTAACCGTATGATCAAAGAGTTGTAATCATCACATTTAATATTAATGGTAGGACGAATGACCTGTGTGGCAAAAGCGGCCACTTACGATGATAATTGGGTTTTAAGAGCGGGCCGACAACTAAGGTCACTGCCGCGGCACATGTGATGGACGACAAGAGATAAATCCCGTATTTGATCGTTTTGTTTCATTTGAAAATCTCCTCACGGCCGCCTTCCACTGTAAATAAGAGAGATATGAGAAACAGGCATTAAGCATGTAAAACAAACATTATAAGAAGCTATCAGTCCGCCCTAGAATCGTCATTAGATTCCGAATATTTCTAACCGTATGATCAAGAGTTTGTATCATCACATTTAATATTATTGAAGGGACGAATGACCTGAAGGGGCAAAAGCGGCACTTACCATGATAATTGGGGTTAAGGGCGGGCCGACAACTAAGGTCACATGTCCGCCGCACATGTGGAAATTGGACGAAAATAAATCCGCATTTGAATCGTTCGTTCATTTGAAAATCCTCCTCCTCACGGCCGCCTTTCACTGTAAATAAGAGAGATATGAGAAAAGGCAGTTGAGAATGTCAACAACATTACAGAAAAGCTTTCGTCCGCCTAGAATCGTCATTAGATTCCGATTATTTCTAACCGTATGATCAAGAGTTTGTATCATCACATTTAATATTGTTAGGGACAAATGACCTGAAAAGGTCATTTGGAAAAGGTCAAGGTCATCAAGGACGACACTTACCGCATGCAGATGGACGAGACGAAAACAATTCCCGTATTTGAACACTGCTCACAGATTGAAGCCCTGATCGGTTCCTGAAACAGAGCACTAGAATAAGGCAACAGAATGCAAAGGCAGGAGGTGTAACCCTCCTGGACATTGTTCAGCCGCGTCGTTTTATCTCCAGCACAAGTGTCAAAATTGCAGGACATTCTCATCAGTCAAATTGGCACAGTCGAGTGCAGCTAGTAGTCATACTTACCGAAGGTGTGACAGTATGACTCGTACATCTGGTAACTTGCAAGGAGCAAGATGATCTGAAATAAAAATAAAGTGCATTAAGATATGCTAGCATAAGAAGCAAACCTGACGTATCAGTTAATCATCAAGTTTCTATCATTTGGTAATCACAGCAATCATGTGATTGGCTCTAAAAATCATCATAAGTTTATTGTTTTTTTTCAACATCAACCTGACGACCTAAGCATCAAAGTTAAAATTGACATACTTGCAGTGCTAATAGGCACTCGAAGACTGAAGCAACGACGTTATAATCTCACGCTGTGAAGAAACCAAAATATTCACAGACGTTCTAAGTGGCAGCGAACAACCACGCTAGTTCAGAAAGGAAGGTGTATTATCGCGAATATACACGATTGTTCAACAATAGGCATGCAATACACATATTTCTTGGAAAATATAGGGAAATGATAGAACACAGCATATAGAGAGAGCACTAAGAAAAACGAGGGGACGGTGAGACGCTCCAGACGGATTGGGTCCGGGAGGAGTCTGATGCAGTAAGGGCGCAGTGGACGCCCAGTAGGAAGAACGGGAGGGGAACTGAAGCAAACAGCATACGGTCAGCTAGGTAAGGTGGTAGTCACTGATCAGCATGAGCTATACTGGGTAACTGGTCTGAGATACATAGTGAGGCACCAGTTCACAAAGGCAATGTTCCGTATGTGGAGGCAAGAAGTCTGGTTTGACATTCTGGGTACTATGTCGCGAGTGATCTAGGGTAGGACGCGTGGCGCGGAACAGCTGCCAGCCTGCAAAACGCAGGCCGACTGAGGTCACACCAAGTCACCAAGACTGGGCACCACAGTCCTGCACAGCGCACACATTGTAGATGGTGGTAAAAAGGGGCGGATTAAACGCAAGCCAAATAACTTCAGTCAAAACTCTATCAACATCACAACTTACATGATCACAACGTAGAGTTGCTGTACCTCCAAACGACTCCAGCGCCACCTGGAACCTGGCTGCAGCAGTTGTGACCTGCCAACACAAGCCAGTCTTGTTAAACCAGGTGACATCAGTCAGCTCAAATATTGTCACCAGAGGCAGTCAGTGCTACAAGTATCTCCACATACTGTCAGAGCGCGAACAGTAGACAAAAATCATCATTCAAAATCAGCAATTTAGGTAAGGCGCTAAGTTAAATGAAAGCTGGGCTTACCTTAGGATTCCGAAGTGGTGTGTACTGTAGTCGTGTGTACTGTAGTCGTGTGTACTGTAGTCGTGTGTACTGTAGTCATGTGACCGCAGGGCTGAAAAAAATAACTCCAGGTTAAAACACAACACTGATGTCATGAAATGGTTACTCTATACAGATGCATCAGTAAAATAAGCTTTCCGGCACTGGCAATAGGAAGAACGAAAGTATTGAGCATCACGTAAGTTGGATAAGAGCAGCAAACTTCAGCGATATGATAACTCACCTCGTGTTTGAGAAGTTGCCGACGATCGCCTGTCACAGGCTATACCCAGGCGATGCAGGCCGGCAGGTGGTCACGCAGGGGGGGGGGGGGGGGGGGGGGGGGGGGGGGGGGGGGGGGGGGGAACGGGGGGGGGGGGGGGGGGGGGGCAAGAAACACAGCAAGTCGGCCATGCTTACACACAGCTAAAATGGTCATGTCAGTCAATGTAATCAGCAAGAATAAGTCTTCCTTCACGAAGAATAGGTAGAACGAAAGTAAGACACATGCAAGTCAAACTGCCAGAAGCAAACAATTACTTCAGTAATTTATGTTTAAATCCAACACTTACCATTGCAATGTGTTGGGCGGAACCCGACGTCCCCCCTTGACAGAGAACAGGATCACGGCAGCTTCCACGCGGACCAATGCTGTCGGATGGGGGACAAAGAAAACGTCAGAAAAGATTCAACGCACCGAGGCAAAGCCACGATCAAAGTCATCAGCTAAACGAAATCCTCACGGTAATAGGTTTAGAGGGATCGTGGAGTCATCATGGAAAAACAGTGACGCACGTATTTGCGAAATACATTTATCAAGTTTTCTCACCTGCCAGATAGGAAGCTGGAGCACTGTGCATACAGTCCACCACGCGTTGCTGGACCTGAAACAATGCTATTAGATTAACGCCTGGAATGCCTGACCTGAAAGCATAATTCACAAAAGGAACTTACTCTCGTTATAATTCTGCATTCACAATATTGCCAAGGCCAACATTCCCAATAAACCCTGACATGCACCCCAACAAAGCATTGACAATTCAACTAACCTTGTTAGACGAAGCGTTCGAGCCAAACTTTCCGAATACCATCCGACCTCTCCAATTTGACTAAGATCAGTGTAAATCAACTGCATTTGTACATCAACATCAGGTCATATCTGCAAGTACCATGTCTCAGCACATAACACACACACAACTCCGTCGAGTGAGGCATATATTTTCGGCAGTCGGACAGTTTAGATCATGCGCTTCAGCAGCTCGTTGACCATGCCCTCCCGGTTGCCAAAGTCTCCGCCCTCCACGAAGTGGTTGCTCTTGCGGCTCCATCCGCCGGTAGGCGTGGAGAGCTGAAACAGATAAAATATGTAATCAGAGCATAGAACTGGTACTGTATCCGTGCCATCACATTAAAAACTGCATGGGATCGACAACGCAGACACGAGACATGCACGACGAAACGAGCCATCAATGAAATACCGAAGATAAACGTGCCGTCACAAGCCCTTTCCCAGTGCCCAGACAGCGGTCATTAGACCCAGTCACACGTCTCGTCTTAAACGACCCCCCGCCCCATTCTCCGCTGCCCGCGTACCTTGAACGGCCAGAGGAAGTTGGTGACCTTCCTGAAGTTGGCGCCGACGGTGAAGACCTCGTGCACGATGTCCTCGACGCAGATGATGCCGCGGTTGCCGACCTTGCTCTCGATCAGCTCGTTGCTGGTGATGGGCAGGCGCTGGTTGTTGACCTTGACGAAGCCGCGCTTGTACAGCAGCTGGCGCACCGTCGACAGGCTCGGGTAACCGTAGGCGATGTACGGCTCGGCGATCCGCAGCATGTTGAGGGTGGCCTGTGAGCAAGAGGATGCGAAATCAGTGAAAGGCATCACGTGGATGGTAGCGATGGCGATTTGGAGCTTGAGAGCGCCGCTACTGCCAGTGGCTATATCGCAAAAGGCCCAGCTGTAACGGGTTCAGAGGATGCGAACACAGCAAAATGACAAATGACCTCTTAGTAAAAGCAGCACAGCATTGCCACCAATAAGCAACAATATGTCAAACTGACAATCCCATACACGTGTTCTGGCTGCTATATAACTCTTCGCCGGCGCCACATCCAACTGTCGTTCGCGCAACCGTGATTACACAGATGGTGGTCAGGACTCGGAAACAATGCAACATGCTTAACCCTAGAACTTGAACCAGAAAAACCATCCAATTTAAAAACCACAGAACACATGATCGGTTATAAAACAACTTATTTGTATCTTTATAAGATTTATATATTTGTATTAGTTGTATTTGTTCAATTTTGAACTAAATGTCTTTGTTTAAACTTTATTTATTTGTCAGTGGCATTTTGTACGGATCCCTGAAGGAAATCACGTAATCAATGTAGCAATGTTAACAGCGTGCTCGAGTTCCAAGGGTGTCTGGAAGTGTATATACTGAGTTGTCGGGGACTGGACACACAGAAAGCTGACTTCCAACAATGATATAGCACTACTCGCAATGGGATGCCGCCAACAATGGTCGGTTCCAACTCGCAAAAGCGTGCCACTACTGAAGCCTAGAAACAATCATGGGAAAAGAGTGGAAAAAAGACACTTCTGATGCTCCCAATTGGAACCTGTATTGCCAAACAAATAACCATATTGAAATAACTACGTATTTCGCCTCGAGATCCCCCCCCCAAAAAAAAAGTCACGATCCCTCATCCCTTACCTTGTTCAGCTTGACGAAGACGCCGTTGTTGATCTGGCGGAGGCGCAGCAGCTGCAGCACCTTGCGCACCTTCGGGTGCAGACCGAGCACACCACGGATGCGCACAACGAACGCCAGCTTGGCATCATCGGGCACGTAGAAGTTGCCCTCCTTCTTGGCCTCGCGCTTCAGGCGGACGACCTCCCGCTCGCGCTCACGGTACTCCTTCACATACTGTTCGGCGCGCTTGAAAATCAGCTTCCTCTTCTGCTTGCGCAGCTGCCGATCCTATTGGAAGGAAGAAACTGCGTCAGTTCAGGACGTTTCTTTATAGTAGGAAATACTGGGAGATGCCCAATGATTGTCCAGTCACACTCTGGGCACAAGGTAAGCAATAGCAGCGCTACCTATGCATTTTTTGTGTCTTTTCGCAGTTAGGTGCGCTAACGTATACAATGCAAGTTCAAATTCAATATTTGCGCCCACCTCTGGATGGGCGATGGTATTTAGAAGCTTCCCCAAAAATGACTACACCGCCACCATCTTTCGTCCAATGTAACTTTGGGGAGGAATATTTCTGCCACTCGTCAAAGACAGACTACTTTTGGTATTAAACTGTTAAAACTGTTCAAATTTAAGATTATTAAACTGTTCTCTAGGAGGGGGGCTCCAGCTAGCTGGAAATCAGACCTGTGTGGCAAGCCCGATTGGGGTCCCTTTGGCATTCGCTTTGTACCTTAAGCACGTCATCGATGTAGTAATGTAAGCAGCATGCATAAGTTCCAAGGGTGTCTGGAAGTGTATATACTGTGTTGTCGGGGACTGGGACACACAGAAAGCTGACTTCCAACAATGATATAGCACTACTCGCAATGGGATGCCGCCAACAATGGTCGGTTCCAACTCGCAAAAGTGTGCCACTACTGAAGCCTAGAAACAATCATGGGGAAAAGAGTGGAAAAGAGTGGAAAAAGGACACAAAAAGGGCAGACAGCTGATGCTCCTAATTGGAACTTCATTGTCAAATGTCAAGTGAATCAACATATTGGAAATAACTACACACATTACTACACAGCATATATGTTAACTCAGCAAAAAGGCTAGGCAAACACTTTCAAAGAGCTGGGATTTCTTTATTCATCCTCTGACCTACTCTGCTGATAAGTTTAACTAGTGGCATCCGACTACAAACAATGTTTTTCTTTCCTTTTTTACTTTAATAGTAAGGCAAACATTGCATGAATGTCCATGTTCTTTAAGTCAGGATCACCAAAAAACTGAAATGAGACTCATGCTATGGAGCAGCAATGACATGCAGTGCAGGCTGCTCAGTGTCACACAGAGCAACCCATACATTATTGCTGGGTCAGCAGCAGCTCCCAAACCTAAAGGAATAAGGAATAAGGATTGTAATGGGCACAGTTGGAGACTTCACAGTCTATGTTTCAGCCCATATCATGGTACACTTTTAACAAAACTTGCTATTTAATTTATCTTGTTTCTGGTTTGTTAGTTCTTTTATGCTTATTGTATCTTGCTTTAAATTGGTTTGATGTTCCGGAACCTTTTACTTCTCTAATTAACAGATTCCATTTGTTTATTACTCTCCGTGAGAAAAAGTTTCCTCTCTCGAGTGTTCGATGTCGAGGTTTGTCTAACTTGAGGTAGTCCCGGATGGTTCTATCGTTCCTTATTTGAAACTAATTTGTAAATCCAGTTTATCTACATTTCAGTAGTTCATGGATAAGTAATTGGAAATGGGAACAGAACATAATTGAAAGCTTTAATGAATTAATGATGGCTCAATAATGCCAGGGATCAGCATAGTTGGCATTATATTTATTAACATAAACCTTACCAGTAATTATTAATGGTTACAGCCTAACACACGAGCTGGAGAGGGGTATGCCACTAACACACAATGGAGAGGGTACCACCCTGTGAAGTACCACCCACTTAAGTACCACCCTGTGAGATCTCTGAAAGTATGAGAGAAAGTATAACTTTCAAACTTACAGGTTTGGTAGGTGCTGTCATGATCTACATACTCTGAAATTTTGGCTACCTTAGGTAAATATCTTAAAGGTCAAATGAGGTCATGAAGGTCAAATCAGGCCAAATGTCACCTTTTTGGAATTTGACCTCTGTGATGTCACAGGTCAACTGCAATGTGTCTGAAGTTCTGTTTGGGGATGAAAATCGACACTGAATACCGAATGGTGTTTGAATTTTCCCCATCTGAAAGTTTGTTCCGAAGATATCACTTTACCGACCCCGATTCTGGCCGCCATTTTGGAATTCAAATCCATGTCATAAATTTACTGACCAATTTAAATTTTTAACACCAAACAATCTGCTATTGTGTTGCCGTAAATGTCGCACAAACACTACCACCCTGCGCTGATACGTTTTTTAGATATTCACTAAAAACATGTGGAGGGGCCGCTACGTTTTTTGGATATTCATTAAAAAAATGGGGGGGGCACAACAGTGTGTGTTAATCTTCCCAGTTAACCCATCCAGTGCACATGTAAAGGCAAAAGAAACCCTCTGAATGCTCCTAATGCTAACATTTCCCAGATAAACTTTTACCAGAGGTTTTGCAAAGGGCCTCTGGAAAGAGTGTCAGCACTCAGCAACATATTGAGCATAGTTTATTTTGCAACTTTTAGAATGTCTGCTAAAAAGAGTTCCAGAAACATGAGCAATCCAGAATAATAAAGGATGGATTGAGGTTTCAGGGCACTGTAACTACCCGAGGTGCTATGGTGCCCCAGCATCATATTGCTAAAACAAACCAAATGGCAACCAAATTAATGACACACAAAGATCAAGTACAGATTCATAAATAAAAATAATACCTTGAGGGACTTGGCAGTTCCAGCATTCTTTCGCTGATCCTTCAACTTCCTCCTCTTCAGAATAGTCTCAGTTACAGTTGGCAGCTTTTTGGCAGCCGCCACTTTCTTTCTGAAAAAGATAAAACATCAGATATTGGACAAGGACATAAACTGAAATTACACATAAGATCCCAGTTCCATGAAACCCACTTGATTCTTAATTCTAGTGCATTAATTGATTCTAAAAAAATATATAAATGTTCTGTAATATATCCCCAAAACCCAAATAACCAAAGAACAATTACAAATTAGATGAATTACGATTGGATTCTGCCAAGGCCCTATATACTAGGTACAGTCATGACGCAAAGTCGCTCAAGGATAGCGATATGCCTATCCTTCCTGTGACGTCATGTAAGTGCTACTATTTCGCTGACAATGTAAACCAATGTTGCTAAAACACTGCTAATTGACATTGTGACAGACTGACCGACAAATCAGCTGATAACTAATCATCTGTTTGGGAATAATTGAACCACGATTTATTTTTGAGATCTGAATGATTAAGTTACCATTTAATTCATGGATAAAAAAATGATTTGATGATTTCCGATTAAAAGAAACACAAAAATAACATTATTCTCAAACATAATTCAACATTATTATTTTACATTATTTAATTAAATTTTGGACCTTGCAATGTTGCAAAAACAAAACAAAATAGTACATCTGGTAACAACATTTACCACCTAGTAAGTAAAGCAGAAAATTCAGCAGACTAGTGAGATCATGTCCCACATTTTCCACAACATGCCTGCTGGGTTTTTGAGGATTGTCAGCCATGCCAGCATATTATGCATCAATATTTACTCTGTACTCTTCAATAAGCATATCCCCATTAGCATTTACAAACAGAGTTATTTCAACACTCATACCACTGACCACAATGTGCATTGTGCACATAATCCTGGCAATGCTGGACAGTTTCAAAAATTAAGCAGTGTTCTTTGTATTATCTGCTTCTGTACTCAGATGAAAAATTCAGACAAAACCTAGCGATTCAGCAGCCTCATATTCGCACACAACTCGGACAGAACTCCTTTTGCATCAGGGTAGTGCCTCTGTGGAACAGGCTACCGACTGATGTGGTCATGGCCCGAACGTGAATACATTCAAGAACAGACTTGACGAGCACTGGGAGGGATGCCAGCACAAGATTAGGCCATCCAGGCGACATTTTGTTGTTTGTTGATTGGGGTTTTAGGGCGCAACAACTGCTTGGTTATTTTGCGCCCATAACCAGATCCAGGCGACACTCTTGAGCACTAGATACTAGTAACTTTAATTGAGCGGGCTTCCTCAGGTCCCTTGGGACCTTCCATGCCAGTATCCTAACCTAACCTAGTGGCCAGTCCCCACCAGAAAGTGATATTAGGCGAGTACTCCTTTCAATTAAAGGCATAACTAAAATTTCTGATGTACTTTATGTTGTTGAGTCTGTAAAACATGGCATGATTGGATGAGATGTTGTCAGGGCAGTGTTTACACCAACACATCAAAATTGGAACAGCTTTTGGAAATTATGGGGCACAGCTTCCTGCCCAGGGCAGCAGCAGAATAATTTAAGAAAACTTACTCCTGTCAGGTTAACACAGGAGCATTGCTCCCCAGGAAAAAGAATATGGTGGTAAGCTGAGGGAAATAAGCAATACCACAATCCTTCTTTTTAAGTCCACTTAATCTGCTGAGAAATCATATCTTGAGCTCAGGTAAATAATACTTAATGCTAGATAAAATGTGATTATCCTGATGATACCTAACAACAAAATACAGTACTGCTCTGCCCGTTGTGACAATCAGTAAAATTCGATTGAGTGTCCATTAAAATAAAGCAATAATTGACCATGGTTAGTAATATCGGGCAGTGTGTAGAAAACAAATAAAAGCGATGATATATCTTTACCGCTTAACTGTATAACTTAACAAGACAACCGCATGGTGGCATCAGGCAGGAAATCAGCAACGCGACTATCCTGACGCAAACAACCATGCAAGTATCACAGCTCAAAAACGTCAAATCGTCACGAACACTGATGATAATAATAATAAAATGATATCAGTAGCAGATTCTTGAAGTACCTTCAATAATAACCATCTCAACGCCCGACGATTCGAAGTGAAATGTGGACTTACGCTGTAGACGGCGCCATCGCTGACACTTGCCGGAAAAAGGAATCTAATGCGGAGCTGCTAGACAGAATACATATTTTCTATATTTTTTCCAATAAATTGTTGCAAATGAAGATAATCAAGACAAATGTTGAAAACTTAATATTTTAAAAATTACAATATCAAAACTGGTGTCTTTTATTTAAAAAGTATTATTTTTTCGGAAGTGAAAATATGTTTTACTAGAGCTGCAGGTTTTTGGTCATTTGGCCACCGAATTAGCTGACGGTCACATCATATAAAGACATAAAAGAAGAGTGCAACAAAGAGCCTCCAGGGCCCATACGATATGACTTCTTCCAGGTGGCGCGCATAACGAAGGTTGCTACATATCCCCACCCCCAAACACTTTTCTCACTCCCGTTCCCAGTCTCACCTCCAGTCACCACCTACTAAAACTCATCTGAGCTTCCACTCCCTCAGTGATTCTTAATGATACCCTCTCAGATCCCTTCTCTTTATCTTATTACTACTCAACTCGCTCCAAATTCCTAATAATGTTTATATTTTTCAGCCTAATGCAATATAGATCTTATGAGCTATACATGTGAACAATTAAGTGCTGACAAATTGGGTTAGCTTTTTATCACAGTGTGCTCACTGTGGGTTTCTTGAGCTTGTTCTAGGTCATTATATTTTTGTTTGTCTTTAGAATAGTTATATTTTAACAAAGTGACGTCGGTGATCTCGGTGTGCGAGAAAATTTGCGTGACTGGGGTGATGATGGTGATTAAAGAAAATAATTCGCCTTCAACTGTCGGTCATTGGTCAACGCACCATGTAACTCCACTATAATATGCAGAGCGGATTGCTATGAACATATGAACATTGTTAAACATACTCATTGATCATTTGAACATCTGGGAAATATCAAAGATTGCATAATATANCATTCGTAAAAATTAAAAGTAAATGAGAGAAAAACAATTATATCAACTTATATTACCTCAACAGAATTCACCAGATAGAAATTTCCACCACCATGACAGCGTCACGCCGGCGATGGGCGCGATCGTCAGCAGCGAATGTACAGCGCGCGACGGACGATTCTCCACGCCTGGGGAGACATTCGAGGGAAGGCGTTATGGAACGTCACGGTGGAAACTGAGGTAGAGGTCAGCAGAACAACGCAGAAAGGAAGCAAAACACCACTAGCTCATGACTGGTCCAAACATGCCAAACTTGCCATTACTTGCGGGGAACTGCTCAAATGTCTTTAATCAGATATGCAACTTAATTCAATAAGTTATATCATTAGTTCAAATATGGTGTAACTTAGCAAGACATTGCCCAGGAAAGCAGGCCCATAAACAGCGACGAATGAAAACGGGTACCTATGTGCTTTCCCAATCATAATAACCAGACTAAGATAATGCCGCCACATGTCGGCCCAACAAGTGTCGCGACGGCCCTCAGGAGTCCATGGTGTCGGCATCACACAGCCAAGCATGACAACACACGGGCACCACGAAAATACAAAATAAGCCTGAGTGGTAAACAAATGAACCGATGACATATTATGTTGTGGAGTCACGTCTCTGGGACGGCAGCCAGAGGTTGGCCGCCTGCGTCCTCAGACCGACCCGTGCAGTCTCTGTAGCCATGTGCTAAACCAGGACAGCGGCAACAAGGCCTCAGACCTTTCTCAAAATGGCATCACTCTATCCCACATAGGCCATTCTCGGGTCGGGCAGGAACAAGTATGACGATTATGCAATCGAGTGCGCAAGAGGACAACAATTGTCAATTGTCTGCGTTACAAATGTTCGACTGTTTTTTACCACAAGTGTATGTAAATTTAATAAAACTCGAGAAACTTCTCTTAAAAGGAAACAGGAAAATCTTCCCGATGTAGGCTGTATTCTTACCATGGCGGACACGGTGAAGTCTCAGCGGTGCATCATATTCGGTGGCCAATCGACCTTGCGGCACAGGTTGCAGATGACAGCCTGAGTGTTGGTGAGCATCTCGTTGAGAATACACAGCGAGTCCAGTTCCCACTCCTCAACGCCCTCGTACCACTGTTTGATACCTGCAGATGGGGATAGGTGGACTAAAAAATAAATTAATAAGAGAAAATCAGGAAAGACTACTTCACACAGTTCAGAGCCAACTAGGTCCAGAATATTTCAGGATGGGTGTAGCAATCATATTGAGGCAGTTGACCATGAATAGCACTACCGTCACCGTAGGAATGCAAATAGTGTACTTTCCAAAATATTAACCCAGACACTTAGAACAGTGAACTGGGGCTTTACAGGAAGATATAACAGACAAGGTGGACGGCGACACTATAGGGGCCTTGGCCCACGGCTACATGCGTCATCTGGAGCCGCTGGGTAACGGGCGGCCACTATAACCGTTCTCGGAGTGATAATAACACCAAGAGCGTTAGGGAGACCCCGCCCTGTCTGCACAACCTGGTATCGCAGTACGTACCTCGCTGGAGCCGCTGAACTTCAGAACTCCGACCCCAGAGGCGAGCAACGATAACTGCTCCTGGAACTTCTACTCGCACTCAGAATTGGTCTCTTAAATCTGCCCCTTGAGATAGGGTGCACCGCTGGTCCACGTGAATTGTTGCTGCACCCCTGTAAGAAAAGACATAAACCACTATACAGTATGACGGTGTATCAAGACACTTCGTAAATCCTAAGTGATTTGTTCGTTTAATGAGGTTTTAGGCGCACAGACCATTCGGGTCAACTTGCGCCAGGATAAGTTATAGTACATTTATAACCAAAAGAAAACGATCAGATCCAGCAAGCTCTTTAGTGGCATAGATAAGCTGAGGATATTAAATACACAAAAATATTAAATGAAGACCTGATACTAGCCAGAATATTAGTGGCAATAATAAATAGCAAATGAACAATAGCTGCTGTTGGTGTCCCTCGCCTGACGTTCAACACTGGTTATGCCGGAACCATCACCGAGGTAAGCTGCAACCGATACTGTACCTCCACGTCAACCGGACGGCCGCCGGAAGACGGCAGCGCGGGGAATAATGGGAGGAAAAACTTCACACCACGCCAGACCCTTCCACACAATATACACTTCTTCCCCTGATGACCGCCAGGCAGCGACTGAACCTCAAGCTATGAGCGGTCGTCGTCCTTGTGAAATGCAACCTCTTCGGACTTGGCCGAGGTCGGACAGCTGCAAACCTTTCTCACGTTTGATGTGCAGGTCTCGTTGCAGAGGACGATGTTGCCCGTGGTGATGGTCATGTCCTGTAGCGAGTTCTTGTAGTTGTCACTGAAACCAAAGGCCTATACCGCAAACACCTGCGAAGACACGGATCGAAAGCCATGTTATAAAAGCGATACAAAACACAAAAATGTCGAGTCGGTGGCGCATTCGCTCGCAAGACTCAAAAGCCACTGCTCCATTAAGTGATGGTTCGATAATTGAACAACAGGTGATCAGAAGACTATTCGAACATTATTGTGATTGCCAAATACAGTGTAGTTCTCGTTATCCCAGGCCACAGGCTACGGACTACCGAGCGGCCGATCCTGAGAACTCTCCATCTGCTGTCTCTCCCACGTTCACCTCGCCGGCGGCCAGTCCGGACCGGCGAGAGGGTTAGGGAAACCTGTCCGCGCTCCTGAAAGTGCGAACCAGGGTCACGGTAGGCACCTGCAGAAGGAATGTTTTAGCCGATTGACGCACAGCGTTGTGGTTGACGACCAGCGTAGTGACAGCCTCGCAGTCCAATGTCCTCAGAGATGAATGCCCAGCGTCGGGATGATCTGGCTGGATGCTGCAAGATCTTCTCCGCACAACATCAACAGCATATTGTCCCTGGTACTCCACCTTGGCCACCTACCACGAGAGGGTACACAGCGGTCACAGCAGGATCACATGATACAGCTGCTGGCCCAGAGCAAGTCACAGCCGCATCACGGCGGGGTCATATCGCTGTAACAGGTCAGCGCGTGATTACAGCAGGGAACACTAGGATCCTAGCAGCAAGATTTAACGGAGTGGGGCATTGTTTGGTGCACCTCAGGGGAGGACCAGCAGAGGAGCTGTGCTGGACTCTCAAGGTTGGTGAACCGATGATCTACCTCCCGTCGTATCGACGGCCACCTGGAAGACGCGGCGATGGTTGCCGGTGTGAATCCGGGAAGGACTTGGACACTCTTACAGAGAAATAACCACGCCAAGAGACTAGTCAAATGTCACGCCCAACTGTAATGAGGCGATACCAGGTATTTTAAATTCACAATACTTTAAACCTTGGTCCCACGACAAAAAGAGGTTTTACGCCCTGATTACTTACTTGATGTATGTTGTAGGAAACGAGTTACTGGGCCAGCATCACGGAGTCATTTCTCTTCAGGATCTGAAAATAATCACCCAAATACGATTAGGACATCAAACACCATCACACTGTCCCATAATACGGCCGGATGGCCCATCAGAGAAGTACATAAAGGAATCACTCCATGAACCTACAAACTGTAGGCTAGTGAAGGATCGACTGGAATGACATCATTATCCATCAACTCAGTAATAACAATTCACCTTGTCAAATGCATCGCAACATGTTTTCATCGACATCTATCGGTTTTTAATGTAGAAAACCGAAGAAACGAGATAATACACATTTCAAATTGGAAACTGGCGTTTCCAGCCCAATTCAATTTATCTCTGCAATATGCTTAATCGTACATACACTCACATTTAAGTAGTTGGTGTGATATGACAGCTGATCGAAAGTCGCGGCCTGCAAGCAAAAGTAAGACATTCGGTCAGTGAAGAAAGTAAGAAACTGCAAAACAAAGTTCGAAGAGATAAACCAAACGGACATTAGAACAATAAGAAAACAACAAAACGTCATACAACTATTAACTAAAAAACATGTTGTTAAGATAAACAAAGGTAATCACTAAAACGCTTACATACACATCATGTTTCATTGCTTACACTACTTGGCTCAGCGAATGTTTACCATCTTCGAATGCAGCTAGTCAAACAGACAAACCGCGATACAAAACATGGGAGTTCCTGTTGGGCCGACGCGAAGCTCGATAAATCAATCAAATTTACCAGCGCAAAAACCAGCCCCAGAATATAGAAAAAGGCTACATTAATAACATTACGGTGCGGGTAGCAGGAAAGACTGCAAAAACATTTGCAAAAAAGGCAAATGATGCACTGGAAACATTTCTGAAAGCAGAAATTCAAAACAAATATGTCAGGAAAAGAAGATAAATTAAAGCATTTCCGTATAAAATACGTAATATTCAGAAACGAGGAAATGGCATTGATTCATCAGGGAGCAGCTGGGACATCTCATCAGAATAATGAACAGCTTTGTCATCACCAATATCTCATGAGACTTCTTACCTTCAAAGATCGCTCCAGGGCAATCACGAGCTTTTGTCTTCCATAACTTGAATTCGATACAGAAAAAGCAATATTTAACATCGTAGCCACCATCTGAAAGCACACAAAACAAGATTGTGAGCAGATGCTGTAAAAAATATCACAACGAAGCATGATAACGGAGTCAGTCCGCCCTAGAATCGTCACTAGGTTCCGATATTTTCTAACCGTTTGATCAAGAGTTGTATCATCATGTACAGTCATTTCGTCAAGGATATGAGGATGAATGCCAATCGTACTTACAATATCCTGCAAGCAAGATAATGTGGCAAGGTGCATTCGATAGCACATGCCTAGCTTTCCATCGTCAGTCCCGGCGCAGCCTGCCAAAAGAATAACAATAGGTTCAGCAACAACTTATCATAGCACAAGACGAAGGCAGCGAGGATTTAACTTCAGAAGGAAGGCAGCATTATCGGCGAATCAACATGATTTGTCAGCCAAAACCATCGGATATCCATCATTTAACAATGTGGGGGGGGGGAAAGGCAGAAACTTTTATCAAGTATTATTTAGCAGGAATTAACAGTTAAGACAATTATATGTACCAAGGCAAAATAAATGACGTTAAGATGACTTACACGTTCAGCTGCGTCAAGATGATCGGCTAGGTCCGCTTGCCACGTTGATTTTCCCACGCTCTTCACAGGCCATCATCTACCAATGCACATGCCTAATTTCCATCGTCAGTCCTGGCGCATCCTGCCAAAGAATAGCAATAGGTTCAGCACAACAACTTATCATAGCACAAGCCAGGGGCAGGCGAGGATTAAAACTTCAGAAGGAAGGCAGCATTATCGGCGAATCAACATGATTTTATGCAGGCCAAAACATCGAGTAATCCATCATTTAGCATGCGGGTGGGGGGGGGGGGAGGGCGGAAGCAGAAACCTTTATCCAGTATTATTTAGAAAACATTTATAGTTTAAGGAAAATAACTGAAACAAAGCCGACTTACACGTTCAGCTGCGTCCAGATGCTCGGCTAGGTCCACTTGCCACGTTGATCTTCCCACGCTTTTCACATGCCATCATCTGCCAATGAGTCAGGGGTTTAGGCACGAAGGCGAGTACACTACCCAACATAAATTAATAGTACAATCAGAGCTACAAGTATCTCCATCCATCATCAGAGCGCGAACAGTAGGCAAAACTCATCATTCCAACACAGATACAAATATTACAGATAATACACCAGCTCTGCTTACCCGACGGTTTTTGAAGTATTAAGTGATTTGTAGTCCGGTAATTTTGCAAATCTGAAAATAATAGCTAGAGTTAGACAGAGAATAGAGTAAATTGTAAACCCAAACACGTCGAAAAAAACGGACAGAGGCACAGCTGAACGAGTGTATTGTCGGTGTGTGGGGAGCCGGCGTCACCAGTCGGTACCGAAGACCAGCACCGCGGCTCCGCCGGCGACGCGTCCCGCTGACCACACCTGACGACACACGGCCGTCTCATGTACCACCGGTCGTCACCGGGCACGGCCAGAGGTCACCGGCCCGGTAATTTTCGGCGGATCTCAACAACCACACCTGAGTAACCCAGCAAAGGACTAACCTGTCTCTGGTCCTCTCGCGTGGTGCCGTCCAGGCGCAGGTAGATGTGACCGTGAAGTTTGAGGAAATGGCTTCAGAATATCCAGCATCGAAGTCATCAAGGTAAACATAACACGATGGCACTCAGACCTCAACTTGTGCAACAGCGCGGTCCCATCCGTTTGCAACATGCTCCTGGAAACAAAACATCAGCATCAGCATATTTATGTGTATCACCAAGAAGAATGCAGCATGAAGTTTGGAATAGCACATGACAAATAGCTATGTGAATACATTCAAAAAGTCGGGAATTTCAAAAGAAACGAATACCAATTTGATGGATAAATGCTGGACAAGGCCCCAGGTAAGCCGAAGAAACATTAAATGATTATAACTTGGGAATACGATATACTTCACGTCAGTGTGGCGAGTCGCCTACTCGAGTGGCGTACATACAGCCACCCGCGCCAAGAAAACTAAGACATGCCGTGGTTTTGTTGTGTGGGACCGGGCGGCGGCCGGTAGCAGGGCAGTCAGTGGAGCCAGGTCGCGGCCGAGTCCACCCAAAACCCAGTTAAGTTGGTCACGTACCGCAGTCACTGGCCAAGCCGACGCTTTCGTTATCTGTGTGGCCATGGCGCTGGCGATGGGGTACGAGGTCGGGTGCGGGGGAGACAGCCTCGGGCCGTCAAGACGCGCGGAGGTCGCCTCCTTGGACTGGCGGAGCCACGCGGCTGGGTTGCTCACGTGCAGCCCGAATCTCGCTAACCAACAGACGGGGCGTGTACACCACGTACCTGCTAAACTACCGGCACAGAGAGATTGTCAGCAGCTGCAACCCGGTAGCAACGGCGACCAGTCCATAGGCTACAACACGTCAGGCTAGTAGAGGTGGTAATCACAACAGCTCAGAGAATGTAGGTAAATGAAGCTCATCATTGTCACACACAGCATGTGTACGTCTGACTGACCGGCCGCCAGGACTGACCTGCTCAGAATGTCGTTCAATCGACGAGCAGCTGCGGCGCGGTGGGCAGCAGCCGGTCCAGCGACCGGCGACATCCACCACCCTCAAAAAGTGCACCAGGTCTGCGCCATAGATAGCGCACGCCTCGCAGTGGCGCTTGTTGATGCGGTACAGCGTCAGTAGCTTCTCCTTCCGCATCATCATCCGCTGCTTCTTTAGAACCGGCTGTCAA
>VOPJ01006744.1:38447-53447 GCA_014673585.1 Semibalanus balanoides | reverse complement strand
ATTGTGTAACTGTACGTGGATCTCGTGTCTCATGTGGATCCCGGAACACAGGACACAGATATCCAGACCTCAGCTGGATCCCGGATCCAGGCACATGTCTGCTGTTAGCCAATCAGCGGCGGCACTTGCATGGACCCCATTTGGCCAATTCAAAACTGAATTACTTAAAAACGGATAAGTTTTAGGGAAAATGGTTTGAGTATAATATATTTGTCAATAACTGCCAAAGATAATGGCTGTCTCAGTTCAAAACCCATAAAAATGTGAAACATTCCACTATCGCAGAATGTCAGTTTGTAGTCGTACCGATACTGTTCTGAACTGAAACGGCTGAACCGATTGCTTTCGAATTTAGTGAGTGTTTAGAGACCTCTCAGCCGCCGCCTTTCCACAATTCCGTGGTGGGGTGGCTCTACAGTTACACGTACGCACCCCTATTAAATATCTCAGAAACGGCTGAGCCTATTAAGTACAAATTTGGTGTATAGTTAGGAATCTCTCAGCCGCCCCTTTCCCACAAGTCAGGGGTGGGTGGGTGCCTCTGCACGTGCGCTCCCTTTTTGTATCTCAGAAGCTACTTGCCTGATCAAGTTAAAATACACCATACATTTATTTCGCGCTCGCCCGTTAATCGGCAACTACGGCGTCTCACTGGTTATACCTAAGCTAATTATGTTAATAACTGCTTAAGAAACCAGTAAGACGCCTTAAACGGCGAAGGACGAGCGAGTCCGAATAAATCCGCGTCAATTGATTACCCGTCCAACGGAGGTTCGTCTTGTGCAAAGCATGCATTTGAATTATTTTCGCTTTGTGTTGTTTTGCCGTCGCAAATAGATTCCGAACTAAATCGATACTTTGAACTAAATAGGTTTTGAAGCGTTATTTTAATTTGCAATTATTAAGCTTCATGTTGTAGTCAAAAATTCATTTTGGGTGGGTATTAGATGGATTTGATTGCGCTTTACAAGCTGCATCATTTTTTATCGTCTTAGCACTCTTTGGTTTTGAAGCTACGCGGTTGTTTGTAATGAAAGGAATGTTTACCAGAATCTCGTCAATACAAATATTACAGGCAGATTTTAATAGCGAAATACTGCATTAAGCACTCAATTGTTGCATGCATTTTAGAGACGGTACTTGGTTCTACACATTGGTGTTGTTTCATCGCTTCACATCCCGATTAGGTGCTTGAGCACTGATTTATTATTGTGAAGACGTCATAAAACATGAATTTTGCGCTTGTATTAGCAGGTTAACTTTGCACGTACCACGCGCCGCTGATCGGACACATAGTGCATACGCCGGGCGACGTTTCTCTACGCATCTGTGTTTGACCCGTGTCTTGCGACTTTTGGTTGCCAGATATAGGTCCGGATATTGCAACGATATTTTGTAGGTTAATTTTTTGTGGACCGAACAGGGTGGCACGTGCGCACGTGCAGTGTGACCAGAGTTTTACCTGTGCAAACATTGCCAAGTATGGTGTGGCTCAGGCCTCACACCAAAATTTTTAGCTTTATAGGTCCAGCCGTTTCTCAGCTACAGCAGGATAATACTTTCTGACACCCCTGACGCGGCAACGGTTCACGCGCCATGCTGACCCATCACATGAGAAAAAACAGTCATTAATCATAATGTCATTGCGATGGGCCTATCATATGGCGAGACCGCTTGTCAATCGGATGCGGGTTCAAAGAGATATAAGCTTCTGACCAAGCCGTCAAAGGTGGGCCCGGCCGGGTCGGCCGCTTATATGTGAGGGAAAAAAAAATTCCGGTATTCAATGAGGATCGGCTCCACGCTTCGCGCTCGCTCGTAATGAGGACTCGCTCCGCGCTTCGCGCTCGCTCGTAATTACGATAATTCGGCATTTGAAAAACTTGGAAGGAACCTCACGTCTGTATATGTCTCACAGAGAGTCATACCTACCACAATAGTCATTCCAATGGGCCAGTCTGACGATTTGTGTAACGACCAGCAGCCTAGCTTTTGTGACGGCATACGTTTTGATAAATGATGTCATCCTCTGAAGCTATATGCTCGTAAAAAATATGGACAATCTCAAGACCCAGAGTGCATCAGCGCAGTTACTCAGATCAGCCTCAGCAGTTTCATCCCTCACTGAGAACGTCCAGTGGTCACTAGTACTGGGGGCTCAAAAACTCAGATCATATATGCTACTCAGATAAGCTAAAAAAAACTCAGCTGTATTCACTTCTCAAATTTTACCGCAATTGCCAACTAACATGCTGATCGCCGACACTTCAGCAAAAAAATCAAAGCATCTCAAGATGGCAATGGGCGAACGGGTTAACAGGTGTACGGGTTAACGGGTGTACAGGTCAACTATCCACTAGTCTCTCCTATTCTTCCCTCGTCTATCCTCTCCTCTTGTATCCTCTCCTATTATATCTTATTGGCCTCGGTCATCTCCTGTTTCTTCTCTTTCCTCTCCTTCCTTTACTCTCCTTGCTTACCGTTGCTAAGCAAAGCTGAGAGCAGCTCTGTAATGGCTATTTGTGTTGGTGGTTGTAGGCAGTGTGAGCCCCCTGTGTCGGCGGTTTTAGGCAATGTGAGCCCCACTGTGTCTGCGGTTGTAGGCACTGTGAGCCCCCGTGTCGGCGGTTTTAGGCAATGTGAGCCCCCATGCTGCCACGGGCTGCATCACACTCCACGCAGAGGCTGCGGCGCCTCATCGACCCCGCATCACAGCCAATCACAGCCAATCACAGCCGATCGCAGATGTCGCCAACAGCGACCACCGACCAAAGTTAGCGTTCTTTGTCAGCAGATCGGTGCTAAATGACCCAGCGCGACGGACATTGTCAGGGTTCTTATGACCACAGTTAGTGGGACTGATCAGTTTTACTGCCACTCGATCAATTATTTCGAGGCTTTTTAATCGGTATATATCAGACAACATTGCTAATAGTTTGCCACTACTCAAACTGAAGATACTTAAACAATCTCTGTATTGTATCATTGCATTTTAATCATCGATAAGTTTAGACGTCATCTTACGCCACGTTTTGATCAATCCATTTTAGGCTTTCTGTGTCTGATCTAGAAATTATATGTATTTCAATTTTTACCTTGAAAAGAGAACCATTGTACAGGGTCCGGCATAAGTTTTTGCCTCTGCCTGCTCCAGTGTTTATGTTACAGTACGTATAAAAAATCAGTGTAAATGCAAACAAACTAGTGTTGATGCAAACGTCCTGGTGGGTCAGTATAGATGCATACGTACTAGTACAGTATGTAAACGTCCTAGGACGGATGCATTCTGTACTGGACCGGTCAGTATAGTTGCATTACATACTGGGCTGTCCAGTACGTTCTGCATCCAATTACTAGTACAGATGCAAACGCTACTGAAATTCCCACAATAGGAAATATCTCTGAATGCTTGGTATTTACAAACATTTCTTATTTAAATAAGACAAATTGATCACATGTCATTTTAATGGTGCAGTTCAGGCTGTGATGGCATTTTACTTGACAGGAGAGCCCGTTCTTTTACAACACTTTGCGCGTTTTTGGTGCAGGCCTTAGAACAGGCTGCACTTAAAAAATAGTCATTTTACCACCGACTGACCCTTGCCGCCTCCCTCAGTTGAAGCTCATCAGGGACTTTCCTCGACTGTGATGTGCTTGACATTGCAGGGTCGATCTGATCCGGGGAGAAGTAGCGGCCCTTTAAACGTCCGTGCGTCACACACGGCTTGTATGAGTCGCATTCACATGGTCAAACGGAAAAAAAAATAACAGTGGTTGTTTATGTCTAATTGTGTTTGTTATCAATAGCCGTTGTTCACCGATGATTATTTTGCGCGAAATATTTTAAAACATTTTAAAATGTTTTAAAAATGTTTTTAGTAGTAGCCGTTTTCACGATTGGACTAATTGCGAAAAAAATGTCTTTCCCTCGCCCCACAGGACCGTAGGGCGAGGATAAAACATTGTGTTCGCCAAAAATTAGTCCATCGTGAAATCGACTACTATTTAAAACATTTTTAAAACATTTTCTTAAATGTTTCAAAACATTTCGCGGCGCAATATAATCATCGTGAAAACTGCTAATATGTATTTTTTGTGTTGGGGTGGATCCAGCTTCTTGCGTTGAGGAGGAGGGGAGTTTTTTGTCGACCGGACTGGGAAATGCGCCGTTGTTTATTTGTCGATCGCCAAGATGTAGTGCGTTTTTTTATTTTGACTGGAGCAGGCGAGGAGACGTTAATGACGTGTATTTATTAGCAAGCCGGGGTAGTGCGCGTAGGAGAGATGTGTTTTAAGAACCAAATCGCTCAGTTAACGGTCCTGGGTAGCATATATCCTTGAACTTGAATGTATTCATCCGTTTTGATGCCACGGGCTGGACACAGCGGGGGGACGACCTACCAATTTCGTCCTGGGTCCTGCCATGTTTTTTAATACGATTTTGTCATAGTAGCCTAACACGAAACAATACTTGTTGAATCTGCCCCACGCCATTTGTGAGTATGTGCAACCCTACATTGAATGTTCGATTACGAACACGCTGCGTTGAGAATTAAAGCATGTCTTTTAAAAGGTTGGGTTACTGACTTATCAGAGAATATAATTAAAGGGGAGATATCGAAAAACGGACGTCTAAATGGCAAATTTAATTAAAATGGCAGCAAAAAAGCAAAAGCGTAAAAAAACTTAGACAATCCAATTCATTTTCTGATGTAGGGTTAAGAATGAGTACGAGTAAAATGCGAGATTTTACATATGTCCTTGGTACTCATGATGCAGGTTACTTCGTCATTACTACGGACATTTCCGGGCCAGTCTTCACATTATAGCCCTGCATTCATTGAGCAAGACATACGGAAAAATTCGCATTTTACTCGCTAACTCATTCTTAACCTACATCGAAAAATGATTGTTGTCAAGTTTTGATACGGCCCTTTATAAGCCTGCTGAAAACATTTTATGAGTTTTTGTCATAGACGTCTTTTTTTCGCATATCTCCCTTTACATTTATATTTCATGAAGGTCAGTAAGCCGCAACCTTTTCGAAAGACATGTTTTATTCTCAACGGCGGGTCCAGCAACACCACGTGTCGTTAAATCGACATCAAGTAGGGTTGCAACCATAGCTCACAATGGGTAGGGGCAGTTCTTTACCAGTTATGTTTCGTGCTGGGTACTAATGAGAAATGTATTTAAAAACATGGGAGACCAGACGAAATTGGTAGGTTGTCCCCGCTGTGTTTCAAGCCCGTGGAATCAAAAGAGTGAATACAATTTCAAGTTCAAGGATATTATGCTACCCAGACCGTTTAACAACGATTTTTCCCGTAGCAGGGTTTAAAACATTTTTTTTGCAAATTAGTCTATCGTGAAAAACGGCTACTACTAAAACATTGTAAAAAAAATGTTTTAAAACATTTCGCCAAAATAAATCCATGCGTGAAAACGGCTATTTGAATAACAAACACAAGTAGTGACATAACAACCACGTGACCCTTTTTTCGTTTGACATGTGAATGGTGACTCATACAACGTGTGTGTGACGCACGGACGTTTAAAGGGCACGCTACTCAAGGAATATCAGATCGGACCTTTGCCAATGTCAAGACATCACATCGAGGAAGTCCCTGATGAGATTGTCACTGAGGAGTCCAAGGGCCAGTCGGTGGCAAAAGGCAGTTTTTTAAGTGCACCTGTTCTAAGGCCTGCACCAAACGCTGCAAGTGTGTAAAGAACGGGCTTTTCTTTCTCAAGCAAATGCCATCACAGCCTGAACTGCAAAAATAAATGACATGTGATCAATTTGTCTTATTTATATAAGGAATGTTTGTACATACCAAGATTCAGAGAATATTTCCTATTTGAATTTCAGTACGTTTGCATCTGTACTAGTATTGATGCAAACGTACTGGACAGCCCAGTATGTATGCAACTACACTGGGACCGGTCAGCTACAGATGCATCCGTCTAGGGACGTTTACAACTTGTACTAGTACCGTATGCATCTATACTGATCCACCAGGACGTTTGCATCACACTAGTTTTTTGCATTACACTGATTTCTATAACGTACTTAACATTTATAACCGTACCTACGTGAGTATTGCATCAAAAGCTGCGTTCTTGGGCTCGCATCTTGCTTCCTAAATCCTTTGCCCCGTTGAGGAATGAGGGTTCCAATCCGATCTAAAGTCAGGGGCTGGTGAGCTTTTGGCCAAAATAAACGCGAGCTTTCTGCCTGAAAATCAAGCCCAGAAAAGGGAAGGTTGAACACTTCGATTTTTTTTTTTTCCCCACGGCTGCGGATCGATGCTAGAGACGGACGAATCGCAATGGACACTTGCTGCATTTCGGGCTCAAACCGGGTCGTTTGGGGGATTTGGAGGATGCCGTAACTATTCATCGCTGAATAGCACGTTTTTCAAGGCCTCTACTGTTCGATGATGACAATCTTTGCAGAATCTGACGCAGTGAGCACTTGAGTTCTGTTACTTTTGGCTTAACGTGCATCTTGTAGGCCTTAGTATTAGTAAGTTTCAAAGTGACAAAGCCAAAGAGCTTCCTGTGGAGCCTCACAGTCCTTCAGAGACTGGGCAGCCCTTGCGGGTTGAGTCGGGCTTGACCATTTTTGGATGCTCACTGAATTTGTATTCAGATCGTCTTCTTTTTTGTATTTTAATTGTTTTCTTTGGGGAAAACAATTTTTGTGGACAGTGGAGATGGTGGCGGACGGCCCGACCTGGGTCTATCAGCAATGCTTCCTGAGGTCTGTAATTCTCGCCACCAGCACTGGATGGTGCGGAAATATGTCCCGCTTAGCCGGCTACGTTTGACTGTAATATTTTGGCCCAGACCTCGACTATTGCCCGGATTCCGCTCACTTAGATCGAAGTGTTCGACCTTCACTTTTCTGGGCGGGATTCCAGGCAGAAAATTCGCGTTATTCTGGCCACAGCTCACCAGCCCCTGACCTTAGGTCGGATTGGGACCCCGTTACTCACGGGCAAAGAATGCAGATGCGAGCCCAAGAACGCAGATATTTGATGCAATAATCACGTAGGTACGATATAAATACTGGAGCAGGCAGAGGCAAAACCATTTGTCGGACCCTGTACATCTTTGAGATGACATGACGACGCATGAGGACCCCGTTGATCTGAAGACTTGTCCCCGGGTCATTGGTCAACTGAGGACGAGTAGGTTCCTACAATAACAATATCACAAATTAACAAAGGTTAAAGGGACAGTGCCTCTTCCCGATGATATCGCAAAACAGGCTTAAACAAGTCCTGTAGACTACTTATGATGTAAAGTCGCCCATCAAAGGTTTACCTAAGCAGCCCAAATACATACAAATAATAATTTATTCAATTCTAATCTAAAAACTGTTTGCGATTTCTACTCACCACTAGATATATGGCAGCGATTGAGCGCCATATTTAGCGCAGTTGAGACATATACCTCTTGCGTTGTTTACACAATACTGTGTGCAAGGAGTACCTGAATACCTATTAAGTTTACGTTGTCCACCACACAGTTGTTGTTGACTTAATGCTACTTCAGTACTTATACATATTCGTCGCGGTTCACCAGCCACATGAGGGAAAAAACAGATGCATCTGTTTTTTCCCTCATGTGGCTGGTGAACCGCGACGAATATGTATAAGTACTGAAGTAGCATTTAGTCAACAACAACTTACATGTAAGCAATGTAAGCAGACCGATAAAAACCTCGGTCGGCAAAAACTTTATCAATGGTGAGAAGCAAACGGCTGCTATTGCAATGTTACAGACACAATGGGCATGGTAAATCCGACGTAAATAAACCAGCGGTTCCCATATATTTTGCCAAATTGAGCTTTTCGAGTATGCGAGTGCGCAACCTGAAACTCCACCGTTACTCAGGGCGCGCCAGGACTTTGTGAGCACGTAGAGTGTGAACTAATCCGCATTTCGTGCTGTCAGAATCCATTAGATTAAATGGCGATACACTGAGACGTTTCACACGGTGCTATTCAACTTTGGTTATCACATCAGTGGACATGAAAGCAGGCGCACCGCTGGCCGATTGGACGCCTGTGAACTCACGACTGTAATTACTATGCAATTAGTCGGAGAGACCAGAACGCAGACGTGGCCTCAGCAGCAATCGACCGCTCGGCTCGGCTCGGCTCGGCTCGGCTCGGCTCGGAGCGCACTCGGCCTGACACAGAGAGACAACAGTCTAACACCACGGCACCGATATATGCAAAGCGCACAGATAGAGCCACTTCGTTGCTAACTTTATGTTTCCATAGCAACACAGAAGCTCCCTACACCATAAACAGTCAGCTCAGTGCTCACCCATCCATCACCAATCAGAGCGAATACGAGCATTCGCGTCACCTACGTCACCTTCGCGTCACCTACGTCACATCTTGTGTTGCGACACATCAGCCCATCACGCAGCACGAAGCAGAGTGGAGCTGAGTCTGGTGCTGCTCCTTCAATCCTACACTCTGCCTCCACTGGTCATCTCCTAATGCCTACACTCTGCCACCGCTGGTCATCTCTAATGCCGCTGCCACCGCTGGTCATCTCTAATGCCTACACTCTGCCTCCGCTGGTCATCTCTAATGCCTAAGCACTCCTTGCCTCCACTGGTTCATCTCTAATCTACACTCTGCCTACCGCTGTCCACTCTGACTGCCTACACTCTGCCCCCACTGGTCATCTCTAGCCTACACTCTTGCCTCCTTTGGCCATCCTAATGCCGTACCCTGCCTCCGCTGGCGTTCATCTCTAAATGGCCTACACTCTGCCTCACTGGTCATCTCCTGAATGCCTACAACTTGCCACCGCTGGTCATCTCTAATGTCTATCTCTTACTGCCTCCACTGGTCATTCTCTCAAGCCTACACTCTGCCACCGCTGGTCATCTCTAATGCCTACACTCTGGCCTCACGGTCATCTCTATATGCCTTACACTCTGCCTCCTGGTCACTCTAATGCCTACCCACTCTGCCACCGCTGGTCATCTCTTAATGCCTACACTCGCACCGCTGGTTTCATCTCTTAATTGCCTAACTCTTGCCTCCACTGGTAATCCATATAATGGCCTACCCACTTCTGACACCGCTGTCATCTCTAATGCCTACACTCTCCACCGCTGGTCATCCTCTAATGCCTACACTCTGGCCACGCTCGGCATCTTCTAATGCCTTACCACTCTGCCTCCACTGGTCATCTTCTAATGTCCACACTCTGCCACCGCTTGGTCATCTTTGACATTGCCTTACACTCTGCCCCGCTGTCATCTCTATGCCTACACTCTGCCACCGCTTGGTCATCTCTAATGCCTTAACACTTCTGCCTCCACATGGTCTTTCTAATGCCTACACTCTGCCTCCGCTGGTCATCTCTAATGCCTACACTCTGCCTCCGCTAGTCATCTTTAATGCCTACACTCTGCCTCCACTGGTCATCTCTAATGCCACACTCTGCCACCGCTGTCATCTCTTAATGCCTACCACTCTTGCCTCCGCTGATCATCTCTTAATGCCTACCACTCTGCTCCGCTGGTCATCTCTTAATGGCCTACACTCTGCCTCCACTTGGCCATCTCTAATGGCACTTACACTCTACCTCGCGTGGGGTAATCTCTAATGCCTACACCTCTGCCTCCGCTGAGTCATCTCTACATGCCTACACTCTTGCCACCGCTGGCCATCTCTAATGCCTACACATCTGGCCTCCCGCTGGTCATCTTAATGCCTACACTCTGCCTCCACTGGTCATCTCTAATGCCTACACTCTGCCTCCACGGGTCATGCTCTCAATGCCTACACTCTTCCTCCCTGGTCATCTTTAATGCCCTCTCTGCCTCCGCTGGGTCTATCTCTAATGCCTACACTCTTGCCACCGCCTGGTCATCTCTAATGCCTACCACTCTGCCTCCCCACTGGTCATTTAATGCCTACACTCTGCCTCCGCTGTGTCATCTCTAATGCCTACCACTCTGCCTCCGGTTGGTCACTCTAATGCCCCTACACTCTGCTTCCACTGGTTCAGTCTCTTAAATGGCCTACACTCGCCACCGCTGGTCAATTTCTCTAATGCCTTACATCTGCCCTCCGCTGAAAAATCCTCTAATGCCTACACTCTTGCCTCCGCTGGTCATCTCTAATGCCTACACTCTGCCTCCACTGGTCATCTCTAATGCCTACACTCTACCTCCGCTGGTAATCTCTAATGCCTACACTCTGCCTCCGCTGGTCATCTCTAATGCCTACACTCTGCCTCCTGGTCATCTCTAATGCCTACACTTTGCCTTCGCTGGTTATCTCTAATGCCTACACTCTGCCACCGCTAGTCATCTATAATGCCTACACTCTGCCAACGCTGGTCATCTCTAATGCCTACACTCTGCCTCCGCTGGTCATCTCTAATGCCTACACTCGGCCCCGCGGTCATCTCTAATGCCTACACTCTGGCCTCCGCTAGTCATCTTTAATGCCTACCACCTTGCTCCACTGGTATCATCTCTAATTCAACGCCGAATTCCGAGCAGCTTTCGCTCGTTCCATATGTACGTCATCAACGGATATGACGATGATCCGGCTTTTGCTGCAAACTTCCGTTTTCGATATCTCGTCCTCGTTCCGTTTGATATCCAATCCCAGCGGGCTAGGTTCCAGCGACAGAGACGCGAGACACCGTGGTCCCTGATGTCACAGCGACAGAAGAGAGAGAGACTGTGATCTCTGATGTTCCAGCAACAGAGGAGAGACACCGTGATCCCTGATGCCCGAGCGTAGACACGTAGAGGCACTGCTGTCGATTTGTATACTTTTTGGGTGCCCGCCCCCCCCCAATAATGTATATTTTTAACACTAAGTCTATGGCGTTGCATGGTAAGAATGGAATTATAGTCTATAAAGTTAGCATTGGGGCCCCTCAATCATTTTCAGAAATTTACACCCCTGTGTAGAGGTCAACTTTGATGTCACCTCTTGACGAAAGATTTTCTGACCGATAGACACTTAAACAGGAAAACGTGCTAAATCAAGTAGAAATCATACTGACAGGAGAGAATCTGGACAAACAGCTATGTTGACCAAGCAAACAATAGCAGACAGGATGGATATCCTGATTGATACGTTACTGACAAGCGTTTCACCTGAGCGAAATGGGCTGCCGTATCGCCCAAACATCATGGACTGATGATGAAACTATTGCTCGCTCAACCGGTTATCTTCCGAGCTAAAAATCAAATCAAGACGCGAAAACGGCTATCCAAATATTTAACGAAATGCATCAAGATCAAGAGGTCTGCCACCTTCCGAAAACTGACAGACAGGGAACGGAGGCATTTTTAAGCCGATTCTTTCCATGCAACGTTCATAGGCGTAATGCAAAAACCCGAAAATGTTGGGGGAACGCGGCCCTTCTCCTGTCTACGACGACGCCATTGTCTAAGATGCACGCAAAATATTCGCATGCCAGTGTCAGAGCAAAGGTCAAAGAAGAGGCATTTGAGTGTATAAACAATATTTTATACCCATGTTCTTCCAGTAAGACCATCATCACCGAAAGTGCTCTCAAAAGTATACTGTGCCTATAATTTGTGTTAATCTGCATGTAGTTCTGAGTAATGGCCAAGGTAGCAGTAGCAGTAGTTTTTAGAAGTCAAGCTGCTAATGACACGAGAGTAGCAGGAAATGTCAATAGGATTAGGAAGTGTGCATGCAATATCAAATAGGTACCAATGTTGTGGGTCATCCTAACCATGCGTGAATAAAATCCCTGCAATCTGCACTCTACACAGCGGGGAACGATTAGCGTTTTCAAATTGAAATAGCTTCAGTTAGAGATATTTACATATTTAACCCTATTCCCTGCGGGGGGCAGATTCTGCCCCTCCCGGTAGTTTTTCGCCTGCCGCTTCTGAATCGTTACGTCCATCGTCTTGAAACTTTTGGACTTTTCCTAAATATGAATGACGCGTGTTCTGTGAAAATTGTGAAAAAATCGGTTCAGCAGAGGCGGCTCCAGGGTCATGTTTTTGGGAGGTCGTTACGAATGCCGGTGTGCGGCGCATACTTCCCTTTCGTAGTTTGCGGTGGAATAAAAGCGTCCAGAAACTAAGTCGATGCTTGTTTACATCATACAAATGGATCATACATATTTGGGGGCAGAGGCGAACTTTAGCTTACATAAAATGGGAGGCGATATTCTCCGTCAATTTAGGCCGAACTTCAAATAAGCAAGATGATAAAAGGTGTGTTCCGCACATGATGCCCCCAACGTTGTTTACCTGAATCCGCCTATGCAAAATGTGTTACATTTAACAAATGTACAAGCAACAAATCCCACATGTGACGTTACCCACCGTCCCAAACACTAAGGAAAAGCACATATTTTTATCCAAAAAATCCCCCCCCATTTTGTATCCCTGAGTATGCCTTATGGATTTTTAATTTGTGTTTTACTCGTCCCTTCACACATTGAAGGGCATTGACATGGAAGCTCAAAAAAAACGTTTCTTGCATTGAAAATCGTGTACTTCGAATCACAGAGTGCCACAATTGACCTTTGCAAAAAAAAACAAACCCAAATTGTGTATTTTTTGCCCCCTGCCCCCCATTTTTGAGACAAAAAAACAATTTTGGGGTCCAACAAAAGAAAAGATTTTGTCGCGCGACGAATGAATGTGTTCTGTCCCATCGAAAATCGGCCGAGCGGTTCTCGAGAATCTCTGGGGGGGGGCAGAATCTGCCCCTCCCCGCAGGTTAACGTAATTCTGGCCGCCCGCAGGGAATAGGGTTAATGTGAACGGATTTACATTAAGGGAGACTGCTGTAAGGGTTGGTAAGACACCGCTCATACAGTCACTGAACAATCTGAGAAAGAAGACAGTGTTGTACTGTTCTTGAGTAAAAGCAGAAGGCTCGTTCTTTTCTGGGACGAAGTTTGAGCTCACTGTTAAAGGAAATAGTTCACCTTGGATTGTTTTTTCAAACACAATTTGATTAAGTTGTAAAATAAAATTTATTTTCATAATGTCAAAAATAGCCATACATCGCGCCGATTCAGGACAGAAGGACGTAAATTACTAATTTCATCAGAACTATATGCGTACTCTCCGCAACGTCAAACGCGGCTCAGCCAATCAGATTCGAATGTTTATTAGTTGCCGTAAGATTACTGTTACAGCCGTCTACCCAGGCGTATGAGGCCACCCAAAGCCTCGCCCAGGCGTGGAGGCCCCACAATCCTTCGACCAAAAAGTTAAATTGATATTCGCTGGAGAGCCCTTTTCAGCCAGAAAAACTTTGCAGTTAGGGTTTTTTCAACACGGGCTACGAAACTGCTATCTCAGTTCAAAACCCATGTTGAAGGTGAATTATTTCCTTTAAGTGTATCTCGATTTGTATATCATATTTTGGTTTCAAAGGGATTAATTCACATTAGACATTAAACATCCGGGATGCTATGATGAATGCTTTAACAGTTTAATTTTTGATTTAAAATAGCTTGCCATGTAGTGCACCAGGAATGTCGCTAACAAAAATTGTGTGATTTTGCTATGGTATGCCAAATCGGTGAGACACAGATGGTTAACAGAAAGCCGCAAAAAAACTTTATATCTATTTTGCAGAACAACGGCATTGCAAGGCTTGATTAGCTTTACAAGGCTTGAAGGTCACAAGCATCTAATTTCATATCCGGGTAGTTTGTTTATTGTATTTTAAATAAATTGTATTGCATTTTATATTTATAGCATACATACTGCCGTTGGTTCAATATTTGACATGTAAAACGCACTGGGAGAGGGAAATATGCCAACCCCATCGTCTAAGACGATCTTTTTGTATTCGGGGGATAAGGGTTAATCATATATTTATATCAAACCACGAGTGACCAAAACTTGATAGTTGTCGTATTTTTTGTTCTCGTCTTAATAGTACCCAATAATTTTAAGCCCGGTGTGGTAAATTTGCAGCTTTGAGCTTAGGGTGGGCATCTTGCAATAGTCTTCCGTAAGATTGCCTCCTCTTCCAATTTCAAGCGCTAACTTAATTTTCATGGGAAAACGTCGTTATTTTCATCAAAAGTATCGGTTTCTTTCCTGAGTGTCACGCGAAGTTCGTTTATTATAAATTTATATGTATATATACTTGCAACATTGAAATGGCAGAAGTTCTGCCAGTCAAAAAACAGGTAACATCTGGGTTGACAGGTAACATCATTGCGGGTTGACTCCTTTGACCCATATCATCAAACTCTTGCCTTCATTCAGAATGCCTCTGCCGTATAATGATCTCCTTGTCTGCTCCCCTTCACTGCCTGCTGGTGTCATTGCTGTTGAGCGCTAATGCCGCCTACGCTGCCATAGCAACCGGTTCAAATGCCTGCGTGCTAATGCCATCGCTTCAATCGCCTCCTAGTGCCCGGTCGTGTTTTTAAACGAGCGCCTTAGGCTGCCTGCGATGGCCACCGGGCCGAGAGGTAAACAGGGGCTGCCAGCACAGTCACCGGGGAAATACTATCTGCAGCAGAGGCCACTGGCGGATCCAGGGGGGAAACCAGGCCATGCCCCCCCCCCCAAAGGCCTCACAGGGGGTTCAACATGTGGCCGACTACAAAATCGAGTGGCCCGACTTGTGACTGGTATCCCATTCAGAACTTCAACAGACAAGCTCCGGCAAGAATTGGGATGGCACTCACTGAAAACTCGATGCAAAATCCACCGACTAACATTTTATCGCCAACTCTTGAACATTCCTGACACGATATCATCCTACATACAAAACATTTTGCCACAAACAAGACACGCAGACACAGGACAAACACTAAGGAACGCAAACACAAACACCACAACTTTCAGCAGAACGTCGTCATTCCATCGATCCTTCATTCCTGATACAACACAAAAGTGGAACCTGCTTCCCGAAATAGTCCGCTCTGAACCTTCTCCAGAAAGGTTCAAAAGACAAATATCTGAACTTTACGGCATTC
>VOPJ01006744.1:0-36535 GCA_014673585.1 Semibalanus balanoides | reverse complement strand
GGCATTTGTCCCTAATGCCCCCTGGATCCGCCAGTGGACGAAGGATACTGAGATGAACAATGAGCATGGAAATAACGACGGGAGGAAGGGCGATGAGCTGATGAGGTAAGCACGATACATGTGCTTTGACCTCTCATAATCTACCTAACATGCAGCCAACGGGTTGCACTACCCACTTGCCGGAAACAGATCAAGGGGCACGTTTCCGGTAAGTGGGCTTTCCGTCAAGTGTGCAGTGCGACCTGTTGCCCGTTGGCTGCATGTGCCAACTTGCCGGAAAGGCCACAAACGTGTTGACTCGGTGTTGACTACATCGCAGACCTGTTGGTGAGACTGTCGTACACCTCTGTTTACCGACAGTGTGACGTCACGGCTGAGTGAAGCGTCGGCCGACCGCCGCTCGGCCAATCAGCATCCAGCCAGCTGGGGGCGTGACCAATGACAGCGCCGCTCGGCGGGGGCCCAGCGTCGCCGCCCCGTCGCGTCGTTTCGGTGCTGCTTACGCAACAGCGGCCGCGTGCCAGGGAAAAATCCGAGACGACCGACTCCCGCGGTGGGCCGGCCGCGCCGCGCCGGAAGGGGAGGATCGGGTCACAGGGGACGAGACGGAGGCGTGTGTCACCACAACACGTCACCACCTTCCATCGGGCGACAACCTCGGCAATACTGGAGGGAGGCGTGAGGCGATCGGTGTCCTATACAGCACGGGTCACGTGGAACGAGCCACGTGACATAGGGAGGGGGAGATACGTGGTGCACCCCGGCGGCGGGCTTGTTTAGGTGGGCGGCTGGAGGTTCGCCAGAGACAGAGTCGGCTCCGGCCGTCTGGCGATGGTGGCGCTGGCATGGGATACAGATACAGATACAGATGGGATACAGATACAGACTTGTATTAAGGTCATCCACACGTGTCTGGTTTACTACTCGTCATGCATTGGTAGATTAAAAATTCAGGAGCCTGTGGTTCTGACGGCATCTGCACCCGGATTTTGAAACTTTGTTTTACGTCATCGGCCATGTCTTCCTCAGATCATCAAACACTGTCTCACAACCTGGAATTATCCCGTGTCCTGAAACCTCTATCGTGCATCTATTCACAAATCCGGCCAGCCTCTCCGAACATCTAACTTCCGTCCCATTTCTCCATTTCCCGCCTTCCCAAAAACTTATTAGAAAAGTTGTTCAGCAACAACGTTACTCATATATGGCCAACATTTCACCTTTTGTTCCTCATCCCAGCACGGTTTTTCGTTTCAAATCACTCACAGAAACCCGCGGCTTCTTCGTTATCCGATCATATCCTTTTCCGCACGGGGACCGCCAGAAATTTACTCTCCTCTGCCTACTACTGTTCAAAAGCTTTACGTTATCGACACGAAAGCTCCTTTCCAACTTCAAGCCTAACTCTATCGATCCTACCTGGTTTTCCTTCTTATCTTCCACTGGCCATACGGCAATCTGTTTGTACGCTGACGGGCGGGCCTTACCAAATCCTATCGGTGTTTTCAAGGATTCCTCACTTCGCCCACTCCTGTTCCAATATTTTGCCAATGACTTATCCTTTATGCACCGCAGGCGCACCGTGTTCGAGTACCTGACGATACCCAAAATTTTGGTTTCAGGCAAAAAAGAATTCCCTCCCTCAGTCAATTTGCCACCATGGAACGCTTTATCATCTCTCGACACCTGTTCCATTCCCATGGTTTGAAAGTAAATACCGGAAAACAGAGCTCATTCTCGTGGTTCCCGTCCAAATTTTGTGGCATGCCACGGCCGCAATTCGTTCCGTCGAGGACATTACGTGCTGAGAGCCCCACGGTGAGGATCTTGGCGTACTGTTCCGACAAGCACCTCTCGTGGGATCCCGATCTGCCCTCGTCAAAAAGTAACGTTATCCTCATCGGCCTGTCTCACTGCGTCATTCAGATCCCTCGTCTCTTCTACCTGTCATAGGCGACGCCTTGGTCCTCTCGCACGTCTGATATTGTTTGACGGTCTTTGGGAACGTCGCAGAGTAACATGCACGCTCAAAAAGTATTCAATTTGGTTTGCGCGCTGTCTCTGGCCGACGTAAATCGCCACATATCGGTCGTGCGAGATGAAACTAGGCTGGCTTCACCGCCCGCAGCGGTACGAATTCATCTATCAACCCTTCTTCACAATTTGCAGCCCGGAGAACACAGGCTCTCGCTTCCAGCTTTCGGCCATCTGAACTTCGTTTCACAGAAGCACCCAGGACGCTGATTTGGCCTCCCGCCGCGTGAGGAACTGCAACCGGCAAGCGTCGATTTTTATTAGTATAGTACAGCGCTACAAAACCCTGCCTTCCGACCTGCGGATATGTCTTTATCGTCTTTTTAAACGCAAAGTTGGCGCTCTTTTACAGGCAACGGATGGCTGCTGCTGCATGGTGTGTTTCATCGTGTTTTATTTTCTACTTTATGTGCGTATGATGAGTGTCGTTTTTAACATGTATCTTCCTTTTAACCCTGACACGACGCTCAGAATAGCCGGTTTTATGTATCGGAGAGTGTTTTTACGGTAAATACATACATACATACATGAGGCTGACTGCCGGCGGCCCAAAGACACCACTGCTGTGTCTCAGAAATGCAGAGGTTTCTAACAGCTCAGAGAGCAGAGAGCTCAGCAGCCAGAAAACAGCTACCTGGACATGGACAAGCCAACGATATGAAACGTGTGCTTTTATCTTTTATTGAAAGCATCGCATAGCATATCCAACAAACAGACTTGTGCCTGGATCCCGAAGCTGGATCTTGGATCCCAGTGGATTCACCTGCGTACAATGCATGAGGATATGGGAACCTTCTGGACCCCTCGGGGTAAAATGCTTTACGATTCGGGATCTCAGTGGATCTCTAATTTAAAACAAGCCTTATAACAAAAGTAAAAACGTAAAAATAAGGTGCGCAGTTCATGCCAAAGCAGTTGTGCCAGAAATGGTGTTGCTGAACACCGCCAATTCTTGAGAAAAACCAATAGGGGTGCCCACTGCCCCAACCCAACCTCCCCCTCAAACGGCGCACCCTCGGCTTGGGCCTTGGTACGACATGACTTTGTTTTCGAAAGCAAACTAAGCAAGATGAATTGTGAGATAGTTCTTCAAACCAACGTCTTTGGACGTTCTGGATGCGCCAGTGCAATGGACCAGAATCCCGATCTAGCCCGCCATAACTGAATATTGACCTCGTGTGACCCTTTTTCAGCCTCCGGTCATTGGTATGGGCACTTTGAGCAAGTATTATGAATTTGGAATCCATTTCGTACTAATTTCAATCGATTTGACTCATCTTTTGGTCACCAGATGGCTCTTGATTCCGGTGGGCGTAGGCCGGCCACGTATTTCGGTTTGCCACATATTCTGATAGCCAACGACTAGTACTTAGGGAGGCACAAGTCAGTCAAAAATACAGATATTGCTTTTAAAATTCGGTTTATGTATCGTCCATGCTTGGTTCTCCAATATGTCATCAGTGTTTTTTCATGTTTTTTAACCCTCGCTGTACGGGGGTTCTAAAGCGACCTTCCCCTAAGGGTTTTCTTACATAACTCTCTACGCATCAAGTGCATCTTGCTGAAATTTGCAGTAGATAAGTTAACAACAATTATACGTATGCTGTCAGATTTGCATTGCAATTAGTTCAGAAGTTGGAAAGATAATGACGTTTTAGTGACGTCATGTTTGTGGAAAGACGTTAAATGTTGGAAAAATCATTGAAAATAGAGTTTTGTAGCAAATCACAAACCAAAAACGACGCAGGATAGAACACTGCATTTTATTTAAACTGATAATCTCGAATTTTCACAATTTATTTTTTTGACCCCCAAAATAAAAAAAAAACATATATTAGGAAAAATCACTACAAAATCAAAATTTCCAAAAATGTTTAAAAAACGAAATTTATGTGAAAGCAATGGGTATGAAAAATACCTAAACCCAATTTCAGAGCAATTTCTTTACTTTTAACTGAGTGATGGCTCCCTAAGTGTAAAAAACTCATAACGTCATTATGTGAAAATCACCTTTTTTACTTTTTTGATCAGATACGAAAAAATAAATATATTTTTAGTATTTCTGATGCAAAACTTGTCTAGGAATATGCCTTTTATTTATATTTATAAATTTATAATTGTGATGTTTCCTCACAGTGCAAAATCGCTATTCTGGAAGTGGTCGAGTTGAGGTCATTCACTTGACCTGGAAGGTCAACCGTTAGCCTCAAACCTAAACATTTGCATCCCGCTATTCCTCCAATTACAGGCAACGATGCTGGTTCTTTACGTGTTGCTCTATGTTGCTGTGTTTGGAACCCAGCAGGTCCACCTGCCCACCTTCTCGCAGGCACGCAGCCGGCTGCGGCGCGGCGTCGGCGGTTAGAAATAATGCAATTCACCCCGCTTGGGTGCGGGCAAAAGTTGGGACAGGGGAAAGTTTATTGCCTCAGAAAGACAAAACCATGGGGTCACTACCATGCTTGTACTTCCGTGTTATCGTGTGCTATTCATATAGATCGGCTTATATACAAACTGCCATCAAGTTTTTGCTGACATTTCGGTTATGTCAACACAAATTGTCATTTAAAGCAAGAAAACCCCTTCTTTTATTTTTAAATTTGATTTCACAGTGTAGCCAAGGTTACATTTTAACTTAAAAACATGAACATTTGAATTATTTTGTTCAATCTCATTCGTCATTACATCGTAAACATTACATCATTTTCGAGAGCCGCGGACTTCCTGCTGTAAGCTTTGTACAAAGTTCCTTGTTTCGGTGTCGTTTATACCTCCATGTGTGATTGCACTAAAAACTATCATCATATTCTTAGTCCATGGTCAATTCTGAACATTTTCATGTATGTTCCATATCGAAATGGAAGAAATCCCTCCGATCGATTATGACGGGCTAGATCGCTTGTGGCCCATAGTGCAGGGGTCCACGAGGGCCCAACTGGAGTTATCGTACCCTTATTACCAATACAAACAAAACGTTAGTTATCATCTTTTGTGCATGTTTCATTTCGACTCACTTCATTAATAAAATAGCCGTGGCAAATAGTAATCATCAGATTATCGTATAATCAGAGCAATTGACCCATGCAATAGGTTTCCCTTGCAATGGAAAGTGGTGCCCTTTGGAGTGGAAAACGAGGCACCAAAACTTAGGATAATTGGTATCCTGGTTGTTGCCGTTGATTACTGATTACAACTCATCTCACACATTACGTTGAGACGTTGATAAATGAAATAATTATTTATTTTCAACGTTTCTTAAATTTTGAATAATGCTCATACCACGTAAACGTGGCGTATTGCTTTCGAAACCAAATACACAAAACTTGGGCCGTCGTCCTACCAAGCATCGGGCTGATTACCAGTTCAACGTCGGCATGTTTTCGAAAGATGTTTTCGGCATGTTTTTTCGAGAAACATCAAAGGTTGTGTCGGTCAAATACTGGCACAACCAGGGACGTTGGAACCGTGGGGGCAGTGAGAGCAACTCGCCCCCTCAACTTTGGACCTCTGGGGGCGACGCCCCCCAACTTTGGAGCTAGGTGTCGGCCCTCCCCCGTATTTTACCATGATCTCTTAAAGGGAATGTTTCACCTTTCTGAAAGTTGTTCAATGTACGCCGCTTGTGGTGCAAAATATGAAGTAATTGCTGCCGATCACGATTCTGACATTTGTTTCTCACAAACAGTGCTCAATTTAATGAAAAACTAAGTTTTAGTATTTGCGGCTGATGACGCGGGGTCCATTAATGGGAGGAATTTTGGGGAAACGTGTAGAGACTCACGCCTGCAATATGCTCGGACTAGTTATGCCTAATGCATAGCCAAAGTAAACAAGTCTCTACTTTCATCACCATTGATAAAAAGAGATGACGACATCGGCTTTAGCGGCTATTCAAACCTCCAGGGCTATATTTTAAGATGTCAAAACAAAACTCAAATTTACTTTCAATTTGACCTCTGTGGGTGTTTAAACTTCTACACTACTTAATTTTCAATGCAAATTCCAAGCAAAATGGCCTATCTCAACTCAAATATAATGTTAATGTGAAAGCATTCCCTTTAACTCTGAATTAGATCAACAGCATTGTCTACGAAAAATTGTTTATGTTTTATAGAACAAAGGTGCAGTTTCAATCAAAAATTCAAATAAATAAAATTCGAAATTAACTGCATTGAATTTTTAACTAGTTTTGCATTTTTCCATCTAAACATTTGAACCGCATTAAATACAAAATTCAAATAAATAAAATTCGAAATTAACTGCATTTAATTTTTAACTAGTTTTGCATCTTTCCATCTAAACATTTGCACCGCACATTTGACCATCGTAGCATGGAATCACTGTTAAATACAGCGCACACCTAGTATAAGATATGTTTCTTCGTCGTAACGTTGTTAGAGCTATTTCTTGGTCACGATCACGATAGATAAAATACTCATGGTCACAATGTTGTAATGCTTTTTGGAGGTAAATGTTACTCTTCATGAAATAGTACAAGGCGTCACAGAGTGAATAACATTCAGTGCTTTTGGCATGGTCAAGGTCAAGGTGTTTCATTTTTTAGCAAAACGCGTCATTATATGTATATGTATAATGTCGACTCTGCTCATGTTACTTTCAGCAGAGAAAGAGTCGGCTAGGGGTCGAAAAGGAAAAGTGGTCACAACTAGTAAATTCCGGATCAAGGCGGTCGCCGGCATTAACGCATCCAAACAGGGAACTATCATGGCTGGGTGCACCCATGTATGACCCACTCAATCTTCCAACGGCTGGGATTGGTATGCATTTCTTTGGAAATTTTCATGCTGCTACTGGCGCGAGGCTAGATGACGGTAGGTAATTTTGGTAAGAATGCGCTGCTAATAAGTTATTTTTCTACTTGACAACCAGTCTTTTTTACCAGTAAAATATGTTTTTTATCTGTTGAATATTATTAAAAAAGCCAACTATTGCTAGTCCGTAAATGGATGCGAATTTTTTGCAAAATGAATTCTTCTTATCTGACATGGGCGCCCAATGCATGTCGTAATCAATACTTGAATTTGAATGCGGTCTGGTCTGGGTCTGGGCTTGGTGTTCATGGGTTTCGGCTGGGCTGGGCTTGGGGTTTGGGCACCCATGATAGTCTCTGATCCAGAACGGGTGGCGACGTATCGGGGATAGATTCCGATATATCGGGTGAACGGGTGGCGATATATGGCGATAATTCTGTTGACTATATAACGGGTGGCGACCACAGCGATATATAGCTTTTTAGCTATCATTTTTGCTACCTCAGGTCCGCCAAAAAGTTCGCCCCCAACTTGAAAGTAGTTCCCACGCCCCACGGCACAACCCTAATTTGTTTTCGTCGGATATGCAGTGAAATGGGTTATTCAATCGAATATGACTGTGAGAGCTGTAGGCACCTGCCGGGGGGAGGGGAGGGGAGTGGCGGAAAAGACAAATCAGAAAAGACAAACAGCTAAAACTTTACGAAGGAGAAAAGCATTGCTTCGTCGATATTTCCCCGGTTTCGTCGAGTGATGTGTTGAAGGTGGTTTTGGGTATAGCGTATGTTACTATGAGCCAACGAATTTGTCAGAAGCGTGGTTTTCCACGGACCAACGTGGCTGAAACCATGGTATATGTGTCAGATGCCTGATCTAAGGCCAGAAACAAGGGAGAACCCAGAACGGTAAAACATTGTTTTGGCGGTGAAATTCCCAAAAGTATGAAGAAAAATCAGGGATTGCTTCTTTATTCAGACGGAGTGAGTGAGACCGCGAAGCGGTCGAAACGAACGTAGTCTTACAGATGGGCCAAAATCCGACTTCATCTTGCTTGCGGTTGCTTGCTTGCTTGCTTGAATGCCGTGGGTTTCCAAGGATAACTCCCGTTTGCACTGCACTGATTGATTTAAAAAGCTATTACACTGATAACTTGGCCATCTCGAGAGTGTAAAATAATACACCATGGTAATAGGCGACGTGAACAATATTTAACCACAACTGAAAGAAACCTCGCTCACCATCCAAAAGAAAACAAAATATCTGGAAATCGGTGCAGGATAATCACGTGCTTTGACTTCGAATTCACCTCCTGCAGGTGAGAATCAGAAAATAAACAATAATATACCTAAATGCCAGCAGATAAGGTGCAGTGTAAGTGTTGTTTTTACTATTTGCAACAAACAACGCATGCTTTTGCCTATTCAGTTGTCCGGACATAAATGAAAATTACTCGCTCGTCTGCTTCATGCCATGCATGCTTTACTAGTGGATAAATAAGTGAAACAATCCACTTTCTTTCGTACACATTTCATGGCTTTTTAAATATAAATTAAGTCAATTACTTGCTGTTTCAGGCGGATTTGGGGCTTTGACCTTTTGCACCCCTTGGATCCACCATTGGTCAGAAAAAATAAGGGAGCTGAAAGCATCTTTGGATACTAAACTAAACATATGGAGGCACTGAGGGCCATTCCAAACGTACATAAATCGACACCTGTGGTCCACGTCAATTTCGAACCGACGCGACGAGGGACGGGTATCCGTTCTCAAGATCTCAATGCTACGCTATGTAGTTGTAATCGGCATGTTATTGATTTTTAGTTGAAATCATGCTTCAGTGACGCTTTTATATACTTAACAGATCATGCAATCGTATGTTACCAACGAACTTTGCTCTCACTAGGCGGCACAAGGTCACTGGGCAGGAAGTCAGTAATCACTGCGTGGACCTTTGCCCCTCCCAGTTAATATACTATCCGAGGCTAAGCAATACATGCTCGTGTCGAATTAACTCAGTTTCCATGGGGGAATCGGTTCCACTGGATGGCAATTTCCTCGACTGGGGGGGGGGGGGGGGCAATTCCCCCCTAAGTTAACATGTTATCCGAGGCCCTGCAACAGCTGATGTGGGGAGCCCGCGGCTGACTACCGACCAGATGTGAGAATGGGCTTCCCCGCCCCGGCTGTGGGGTGGGCCCCCGCCCCCGGCTGTGGGGGTGGGCCCGCCCCGGCTGTGGGGGTGGGCCCCTGCCCCGGCTGTGGGGGTGGCCCCCCGGCTGTGGGGTGGGCCCCGCCCCACGGCTGTGGGAGTGGGCCCGCCCCCGGCTGTGGGTGGGCCCGCCCGCCCCGGCCCTGTTGGGGTGCCCCGCCCCGGCGTGGGTGGGCCCGCCGGCTGTGGGGTGGGCCCCGCCCCGGCTGTGGGGTGGGCCGCCGCCCCGGCTGTGGGGTGGGCCCCGCCCCGGCTGTGGGGTGGCGGCCCCGCCCCCGGCTGTGGGGTGGGCCCTGCCGCCCCGGCTGTGGGGTGGGCCCCCGCCCCCCGGCTGTGGGGTGGGCCCCGCCCGGCTGTGGGGTGGGGCCCCCGCCCGCTGTGGGGTGGGCCCCGCTGCCCCGCTGTTGGGGTTTTGGGCCCGCCCCGGCTTGCTGGGTGGGCCCGCGCCCCGGCTGTGGGTGGCGCCCCGCCCCGGCTGTGGGGTGGGCCCCCGCCCCGGCTGTGGGGGGCCCCGAGCCCCGGCGTGGGTGGGCCCCGCCCGGCCTGTGGGTGGCCCCGCCCCGACGGCTGTGGGGTGGGGCCCCCGCCCGCGGCTGTGGGGTGGGCCCCGCCCGGCTGTGGGTGGGCCCCGCCCCGGCTGTGGGGTGGGCCCCCGCCCCGGCTGTGGGGTGGGCCGCCCCGGCTGTGGGGTGGGCCCGCCGCCCACGGCTGTGGGGTTGGGCCACGCCCCGGCTGTGGGGTGGGCCCCCCGCCCCGGCTGTGGGGTTTGGGCCCCGCCCCGGCTGTGGGGTGGGCCCCCGCCCGGCTGTGGGGTGGGGCCCCCGCCCCGGCTGTGGGGTTGGGCCCCCGCCCCGGCTGTGGGGTGGGCCCCGCCCCGGCTTGGGTGGGCCCGCCCGGCTGTGGGTGGGACCCCCGCCCCGGCTGTGGAGGTGGCCCCGCCCCGGCTGTGGGGTGGGCCCCGCCCCGGTTGTGGGGTGGGTCCCCCCGCCCAGGCTGTGGGGTGGGCCCCCGCCCCGGCTGTGGGGTGGGCCCAGCCGCCCGGCTGTGGGGTGGGCCCCCGCCCCGGCTGTGGGGTGGGCCCGCCCCGGCTGTGGGGTGGCCCCGTCCCGGCTGTGGGGTGGGCCCCCGCCCCGGCTGTGGGTGGGCCCCGCCCCGGCTGTGGGGTGGGCCCCCCGCGCTGGTGGGGTGGGCCCACCGCCCCGGCCTGTGGGTGGGCCCCGCCCCGGCTGTGGGGTTTTGGGCCCCCGCCGCCGGCTGACTACGACAGATGTGAGATGGGCTCCCGCACATTGCCTTAGCCCTGGGCGGTGAAACGGCCCTCCTGAGTCCTGAAAATAGATGTGAATGACCCCTTTAGGTGAAAGATAGTACAAATAAGATAAACAAAATCAGGCCAATTTCGTCTTACAGCTGAAAACCATAAACATGCATTAGAACGCCATGAGATTGAAGTCGCCTTTCCTTTTGGAATCGCTAGCTTCCAAACAATCATGCAACACTATTGCAGCAATCGACAAGCAACCTTGCCATCTTGCAATACAGTGACTGAGATGCCCCTCCCCCCCTGGGTGAGACAGTACTGACGGCAAGACGAGGGCGGCTGTATCGGCGCGTCGGAACCTCTGCTCGGCGTACTCGGCATCGTGCATGTTGGGGTAGGTGCGCAGCTTGTTCCTCCTTGCATCACAGAATCGGGGCAGGCGCCAGCCCCCGCAAAAAAAACAAGTCAACACAGCCATAAACACAGTGCAGGCTAACAACAGCACACAAACTCGGGATAAACTGGATAACTAATACAAGAGTGGACTCAGTGCACCACACACACACACAACTGCGCAGCCATCCTTTGAGGTCGTTGCCTTTCTTATGCAAAAAATCCCTGTTGGCCGGCGCGGAGCGCACGACAGCAGAAGCTGGTGGAGATGAGGGCACAGTGGTCAAAAATCAAGTTGTCTGCGTCACGATAAGTCACCGAGTAGTCCGGTGCCCGAGACTGTGTGAAGGCAAGCTGTGTGTCCGGCGTTAAGCGTAGGGAGCTGATGATAAATGGGCAAGACTAAGGCACCGGCTCAACCAGTATCTTGTGAGTGAAATCGCTGACACAAGGATGCCAGCGTCAAACCTTGTTGTAACTTGTTGGTTAGATCGTAAGCGTGGGTTGTGGTGTTGGTTTTCTGTGTGTTTTTTTTTCACTGCCAAAAACCCAACGCAGACAAATCACTTCACAACAGCGATACGCAGCTTGGTTCTCCATCACGCCGGGGCGAGGTCGCCAGCACTGCAAAAGGAAACAGACACATCACGTCACAACAGCGCATACGCAGCTTGTTTCGTCCATCAACGCCCGGGGCACGGCGCCACACTGCCAAAAGGAACGCAAGACAATCACTCACAACAGCGCATACGCAGGCTTGTTTCTCCATCACCCGGGGTCACGGGCGCGCCACGCATGCCAAAACGAAGCAGACAAATCACTCACACAGCGCATACGGCAGCTTGGTGTCTCCATCACGCCGGGGCACGGCGCCAGCACTGCCAAGGACGCAGACAATCATCACAACACAGCGCATACGCAGCTTGTTCCATCACGCCGGGGCACGGCGCCAGCACTGCCAAAAGGAACGCAGACAATCACTCACAACAGCGCATACATAGCAGCAGCAAACGGTAGTACGAGCGAACGCGAAACGCACACCCAGTCATCACTGGGTACCGGATTTTTCTCACATATCAGCGGCCGACCCGGCCCGACCATAACGCTTTTCAGAAGCTTATATCTTTTGAATCCCGCATCCGATTGACAACCAATTTTCGCCACCTGATAGCCCCATGAAATCGCATTATGTTATTGACATGTTTCGTCTCAAGTGAGGGGTCAGCATGGCGCGTGACACGTGCTGCGTCAGGGGTGTCAGAAAACGTTATCCTTCTATAGCTGAGAAACGGCTGGACCTATTAAGCTGAAATTTGGTGTGTGGGACGTGGGTTGAGACCACACCACTGGCAATGTTGCACAGGCCACACTCTTGGCCACACTAAACGTGCGCACGTGCACCCTTGTTCCGTCCACGAAATTACCTAGAAAACATCGTTGCAATACCGGACCTATATCTCGGCAACTAAAAGTCGCAAGGACACGGGTTAAGCACAGATGGGTAGAGAAACGATCCGTGCGATATATGCAGTATGTGTCGATCAGCGGCGAGTGGCGCGTGCAAAGTAACTGGCTATACAACGAAAATTAATGGTTTTATGATGCTTTCACGATTTTAAATCAGTGCTTGGCACGTATGGGACGTGAACATGGGCGTAATGAACTGGGTAACACTGGGTACACTGGGTAGCACTGGGTACACTGGTACACTGGGTACACTGGGTACACTAAGTGGTCATTACCACTGGGTAAGCTGGTACACTGCACCCAGTACAATTGAAAGGCCCAAAATGACCTGGGAATGTCCCAGTACAAATTGAAAGATTTAACATGAAAATTATTTAGTTTTAAATGTGCGGAGAAGTCAATAGGGATGCATCATGCACAAGTCATTTGTTTTATTCTTCTATTTTTTAAAATCAAGGAAACCTTTAAATTTAGGAACAACCAGGTAAAGTTGCATTCACTTTGCATCGATAAAGAATGAGCAGGATTCAAATGTCAAAAAATGTAGACTGACTGTTAACAAATTTCAAACAGCCATGTTCATAGATGCGGGCCGACAATGGTTTGCGGCTCGGCTATTTGGCTACCTTTGGTATTGTGCCAGAAAATACTCAATGCACGGGATTTTTATAGAATGATATACAATTTCTGATGATCTGTATATTAAAGGTGCAGCATGTAAATCATACCTATATTTTGAAAATATGCAGCCCATGATGGATGTTTGAGGCGACAGTATGTAGTTTTCCTTACGTTTCCGCTACGAAAACAGATCAAGAAGGACGCAGGAACCGTGGGGGCAGCTGCCACAGCTGCCCTTACAATTTTTTTTGGCGGGGACGCCGCCTCCCTCCCAATTTTGAGGCGAATATTTTGGAATGCCTTGTCATCTGCACTCCACAGCATGCCACTAAGCTTCAAAATAAGCATTTCAATGTGAAAAATACTTTTGAGGAAAACATCTGAATTTATTGAATCAGTAATTACAGTCATCTTTTCAGTCCTTTCAGCCTTTTTTTAATTACTAAAATGTGATTTGTTGATATTTCAGTGAATCTAGTGATGGTGGCATCGCCGTCGTGGTCGCCGTTCGCGAATCACGCTCAGGCCGGTCCAGAACCATTTGACAGCTTAGTTTGATGACGTTACCAAAATCAGTGCTTAGCGCTTCGTGATCGCGATCAAAACTGGAATCGCGATTAAACATCTTTATCTTTGCATCTCAGAGGAGTGCGAAGATAAAAATTTTCCTGCACTGCAGACCCAATGGAAAATTAAACTCTACTAGAAAGATAAAAGGAAATCTCGGCATGTGGTAAAAGCAAAATGACCACGGTCCGAATTGTTTCCTAAATACTTTTAACATTAGCAGCAGTGGTCCGAAAACATTTTCCAATAGCACGTGCTAATGTTGAAAGGATGTTAGGCATGTTAGGTATAATGTAAATATATACGTCTCCAGCTCGACTCCGCAGCAAACTAGAGACGTTCTTGTTTATGGCTCCGTCCACAGTAAAAAAATAGTGCTCTCAACGTAACGTTACGATAATTATCTGTGGCATTGCTGCAGCATCTGAAATTTTGACCTTCAAGATAATTAAATTAGTAGTCATATGCGTAGGAACGTTTTGAAAAGTGTGTGTGTGTGGGAATTGCAGCCACCACTGGCGGATCCAGACTCTCTCTCTGAGGCATTTTTTTGTGGCAAAAAAGTATCCCATTTCTTTTCCGCGGATTTGAACAGGTCACCTTATGTTGGAATTCGAGCTTACAAAATGTACTTTTACGTGAAAATATATATATATATATATATATATATATATATATTGTAATCGCTTTTATCGAGAAAAAAGGGAACTATGCGCAAGTCAAAAATATAAACATTGTTTTGTTATTCAGCTTTGGCATCGTCCATGCTTAGTTTTCCAATAAGTAGTCCGTTTTTTAAATATGTTTTGAAAAATGATTTTGTAGAAATACAAAACCACAAAACCTATACTTTCAAACATATTACACAAATGAAATACATATATCATATAACGAACTATAAACTATAACCACACTAAAATCAAATCAATATCTATATTTTTGACTGACTGGCTTTCTAAGTATGATAGGTCTGGATTTTGTATTCGACATTTCTTAATATGCTGCCCGGCACCAGTGGTGGTAAAAAGTGCCAACTTGCTGGATAAAGTTGGCGCCAAAATATGACCTCCAAGAGCTTCTCCGGGCCGAAATTCAAAATATGTCAGTTGGATTGTATGTACAGTCATCAATTATGTAAGAGTAATGCATAACCGTCAAGTTAGCCGAACTTCAAATAGTAAGATGATAAAAGGCGTTCCGCACATGGCCCCACGCTGTTAACTGGATCCGCCATGATCACAATATATAATATTTAAACATATTCGAGCAAACAGCCCACATGTGACGTCCTACGCCCAAACACTAAGGAAAAGCACATATTTTGTATCCAAAAATCCCCCCATTTTGTATCCCTGTGTACGCCTATGATTTTTCATTTTTGTACTTGAACCCTTCACACATTGAAGAACATGACATTGGAAGCTTAAAAACGTTTTTTGCATGAAAATAGGTCGAATTACATGGCCACAATGACCTTGAAAAAACACCAAAAAATTGCATATTTGTTTGCCCCTGCCCTCTATTTGAACAAAAAAATTCGGGCGTCCAAAAAGAGCGATTACACAACGAATCGAACCCACAACAACTTCAGGAAATGGGAACATCCCTTTAAGAGCCTGACAAACAAACGCGATGGTTAAACTGTATTGCGTAATTTTAGGTAAAAAAAGATTGCGAAAATCATTTTGGTAAAAATAGCATATTTTTTTACTGTATGACCTCTGTATCCTAAACTATTGACCTTGATCTCAATTGAGGACATTGCCATTACCCCAAACCAGTAACGCCTTAACCCTATTAGGGCAGCGGGCAGAATATTTGCCCACCCCTCTGTTTTTCTTAGATATCTCCAAAACGGCTACGAGTAGGCTTATGAAACTTTCGGACTTTCCTAAAATGGATTTTCACATCTGGAGTCAAATTTTGGAGTTTCTGACTTGAACAGAGGCGGTTCAGTCCCATTTTAGGGAGATTTCGCACCCAATTGGCGATAATACGAAAATCTTCACGGATTCTTCCTAACTGCCTAAGTATGAGGAAGTTGCATAAGGTTTACGCGTTTCTTAAATAAGTTCAAATTAGTTATGTCAATGATATATGTATTTAACGCAGAGGCGTTTCAGGTACTGAAAAGGGATTTCCCAAAAAAAGTATGGAAAACGTCTACTGCACAGTCAATAAAGCAATAAAATTGCGTCTTAGCTATGAAGATGCCTAGAAAGATAGTGTTATCCTTCTAATTTTGCCTAATTATATACGTCTTGAGTCAAGGCCGTGTCCAGCCACAGAACAAGGGGTTAAACTTCATAGTATAACGATATACCAGTGATTACGGCCCACATATAAGACAATAGTTGAGAATGATGCACTGGAAATATGAGTCCAGGAGAGGAAATAAAACATGTTATCAGAGCCGCGCTCAGAACCGAAAAAAAGGTGTATATCTATTGCAAGGAAACTTTGATGCATGGCTACAAGGACAAAATACTCAGTTTTCCGCATGAAAAAAAGCAGAAGGGCTCCCTTGAACATTGAGAGAATTAGCGAGCCCAGGAAGGCGTAAAAAGCGGGCAACTTATGTGAATTGGAAAATTAGCAAGCAAACTTAGTAATTGCTGACTAGTTAAGTATTAATTAGCGGGATTTACTCCTATCAAAAAGTCTTCCACTCGTCCCCAAATGGTGATCCTAGATATAGCCCTATATTAATTTGCAGCATTCAAAATGGAACTATCTATGACCAGTAACTGATTTATATCCGTGTAGAAGCCATGGACTGCGGATCAAATATTTGTAATTTGCCTCCCTTTTCGTTAACTGGCACCGCCTATGGTACAAAAATATGTTAATACTATTTGTATGATGTACAAAAATAACTAACTATTGCATTTATTCAGAAAAGCCATCAAAAACGGTTGAATTACGCTTTTACTTTGCCCCCCCAATTTAGTGACCGACACACGCCTGATGATTTTTTAATTCAACAATTGTCATCACATATAATTCCTACTCGATGTCCATCGATCACTGTTTATTGAATACAAATCGGTTGATAATACAGGCAGCTGTGTTGATCAAAAAATACCATCGATTTTTTGTTACTTTTTCGCCCCCTGTTGTCCCCTATTTTAAGATTTTATCAAATTCGTTTTATAGAAAATGTAATCATGTTAAGTGAATCGACCACCGTTTGATTTGTGAAAATCAGACGGTTATCTCGATATCTCCGGGGGCCGAATATGCCCCCTCTGCCACTAATAGGTTTAAACGGCGAAGGACGAGAAACGAGTCCGATAAATCCGCATACAATTGATCACCCGCCCAACGGAGGCAGGGTTCGTTTTGCTGCAAAGCATGCTTTTAATTGTCTTATGTAGTGTTTTGCACGTCGCAAGTAGATCCGAACTCAAATCGATACTATTGAACTAAATAGTTTTGTAGCGTTACTTTCATTTGCAATATAAGCTTCAGTTTGTAGGCCAAAAATTCAATTTGGGGTATTAGATGGATGATTGCTACAGCTGCCATATTGTATCGTTTTAGCACTCTTTGGTTTTGAAGCTACCGCGGTAATGAAGGAAATAGTATCAAATCGGCAATACAAATATACAGCGCTTTTAACAGCGAAATACTGCATTTAAAACCTAAACTTTTGCATGCATTTTAGAACGTTACATGGTCTACAGATTGTTTGTTTCATCGCTTCACCGCTCCCATTAGGTGCTGAGCACTATTTATAAATTTGAAGACGTCATAAAAACTATAATTTGCGCTTTGTATAGCCAGTAACACTTTGCAGTGTATCACGCGCCCGCCTGATCGACGCATAGTACATAACCGCCGGCGGATCGTTCTCTACCATCTGTGGTTAACCCGTGCCTTTGCGACTTTTGGCTGCCGAGATATAGTCCGGTATTGCCAACGATGTGTAGGTAATTTTTGTGGATGCGAACAGGGGATGCACGCTGCGCACGTGCAGTGTGACCCAGAGAATTACCTGTGCCAACAATTGCCCAGTGGGTGGTCTCCAGCCACACCAAATTATTAGCTTTATAGGTCCCAGACCGTTCTCAGCTACAGCAGGATAATACTTTCTGACACCCCTGACGCGGCACGTGTCACGCGCCATGCTGACCCGATCACATTTAAAAAACATCTCAATAATCCTTAATGTCATTGCATGGGGCTATTCAGATGGCGAAACCGCTTGTCAATCGGATGCGGGTTCAAAAGAAAAGCTTCTGACCAGCGTCGCGGTCTGGCCGGGCCCGCCGGGTCGGCGCCGCTCATATATCTGATAAAACCGGTATCAATGAGGTAATCGCACTCGCGCTCGCGCTCGCTCGTAATTAAACAAGCTCTCGATTTTTGAATCCTATTTGCTCCTAACTAGCATGGTTCCCGAGATAATATGGTCTGCTGGAGCGAGGTCCTAAAACTGGAAAATTGCGATCTTTTGATTGACCTCTGGTGACCAAAATTTTGACCTGAGCAATTACATTACAACTACAATTACAATTACATTTACAATTACAAAATTTTGACCTGACCTGAGCAAAAAAATGAAAAGAAAATGGAAATGATTTATGACGACCTATCGACCACTGTTTTGGTTTTGGTCTACGTCTCATAGAAGCCAAGTTAGAAGAGGGGTTGAAACACCCCTCAGTAGGACGTGGAAAATCCCGAGGCCCATTGTCCCGCGGTTTAACTAACTCTAAACCAACTTTTAGGTCGTTTTTTATTCACCAGTGATTTTTCGTAGATACTTGTCACTGGGGGTAAATTTTCCCATGCCAGATTTGGTTGGCGCCACCTAAGGCGTTTTTACCACCCCTGCCCGGCACACTGGCTTCTTCTGACCTAGAATGCGGCCGCTGCTAGATCTGCCACTGGTCATCCCGACCAAGCACAAAAATTATTGAGGCGCCTCAACGGAAGCCGAACCCACTTTGAAAAAAAGGTAGGAGACAGGCAGATAATAGTCTAGCGCATATAGTTCGAGACGCCGTTAAATATAGTTGATCCTTAACGTTAAAAAAGTGGGCTTTAGCCGCCCAGAATTCGCCGTTTCTTAAGCGGGGGATATGGTTATGGTAATTGCGGGTGTTAATTCATTAATTATTTCACCAACTGTTAAAGCATTCATATACAAACAAATATCGGTACCGGAGGAGGAGAAATGGTCCGAAATAGGGCAGTTATCATTAACTGCCCCTCAAGCCTGAAAAGTGATGAGCCATGCCCTGCGCCCCCCCACCCCCCATACGCCTTATTAGGCCAACCAGTGATCACCATTTTTTCAACAACAACAAAAAACTTGAACACACAGAGAGAGAGAGCTGTGAAACTTACAACAGAGGCGCATCGGCAGTGATGGGGCTGTGAGACAGGACAGACTAAGCCTGAACAAGCTTGTTCCCAGACGCCGTTTTAGTGTGTGCTATGCACTGGTGCAGGTGCAGTTGGTACGCCTGCTATTTATCGGGTGATCGGACCAATTGGTATATTGTCTGAAACGAACGATGTTAGTATTTTACAGATGACCGGTAGGTGAATGAGACTTGGGTGCTACCCAGGGATGGCGAAAGGTATTTTTGGATGGAGGCAAACCGTTGTTGACCGGGGGAGCGTAGACAAAAGTGGAGACGGGCGCTGCGAACGTCAGTGCGAGAAACCTTGACCGGGTGGAGAGTTGGGAGCGTCTCAGCCAAAGCTTATTGAACAGGGGAGAAGAGACAAATAATGAGCACAACTGAACACTGATTTCTAGTTGCTTGTCAGAGAACGTTGGGGGGATAATCCTCCCCTGGATCAATAATGAGGGGACACGTCCCCCCATACCCCTCCGTGGCGGAGCCCTGGTCAGAGGGCCGCCTCTGACCAACAGATCCCCTAAGGCTTTGCGCTTTGCTGTTTTACTACTCCTTTACTTGCGCCTTGTTTGAAAACGGAAGGAAATTCGTTTCGAATCACTTCGATCGGCTATGGGCCACCTTGGGCTGTTGGGCCCTACGGGGCTCAAGGGGGGGGGGGATTACCATTACAGGGGCATTACTCCCCTTCTGAATCCGACACTGGAAGAGGTAACCTCTAATGCGATGGCGAAGTAGGAGAATGCAGGAAAGGCTGACCACCCAAGTCGTCTCTCCCATTGGTCAAACGACCGATGTATACAAACATAAACGCGGGGATCTCGCTGGTTCCTCGGGAGTTCAGGACATCTCCCCATTAGCCAAGACCAGAAAGTTGTATTGTCATTGGACTATATTGGTCTAGTTACCGAGGCATAAATTGTCTGATCTTTTTTCAACAGGGAAAAAGCCTTCGTAGGTATTCGGTCGGACATAATGGTTTTTGATATCCAACTGCCGAAATATGAGCGTTTGACGCCTTTTTTTGGGGAGAACACCTCTTTCAATGGAGGAAACCTTTCCCACTCTACCCCCGACTAACAGCGCTCCAGCTGACGCTGTGACGTTAGCGCCATCTGCATTATTGGGTCTGAAACTCCAACACCCTTTGTTTGGAAGAATATTTTCGGGTACTTAAGTGAAAGAGGGGATGGGTGTTCAAAATGGTACATATCTGTCTAAAATTATCTGCCCCTTACTTGTCAATATATTTTAGGTTGATTCAAGCAATCATTTTTTGTCGAGATTTAATAATACCCCCAAAATTGTCTCAATCAAAATTTACAAATTGAATTTGCGCCCTGAAGATTATCGAATTTGTGATTTTGAAGTCGATATTAGAAATCAGCGCACACAGTGACATCAGGAACCGACTGAACACCGTAAGTTTTCCGAAAAAATGGTGATCACTGGTTGGCCTAACGCCTATGTTAGTAGTTAAGTTATATGTCTCGCTGGTGACCATATCTTGATAACCGATCTTGTGCGAATACTGTGCGAATACCGTGGGATCTTTTGCTGTGAACTCGAATATTTAGTGACTTTTTGATTTGCTCCTTGGCAGGGCTGCGGAGTCAGAGTCGGAGTGGGAGTCGGAGTCGGTTAGAGTCGGTTATTTTGGCCGGAGTCGGAGTCGGAGTCGCAGTCGGTAAAATTTTACCGACTGTGACTCCGGCTGTCAGTTATGAACAGCTTTTGGGCAAGATATTTTACATGTGCGTTTTATAGGGTTTTTAAAGACCTCCAGTGGCGATGACTAAAAAAGTTAATGCTTCTATAATTTGCCTTGCTTCGATTCTTTTGTTGTATACCAATTTTCAATAATGAGGTGTGTACTACAATAAACTTGATAGAACCCTGTTTTTCGTCGCCGATACAAATTCGGTGTAAAAAATAGAACGTTACCTATAAGTATTATCGCTAGTTCTAGTGCCTGCAGGCGTGACTTTTTTCAAGCATTGTATTCCAGTAAAAAGTGACTGTATTTGAACTCATATATATCTAGGCATGATATTATTAATTCTCGAACTTGATGTGTGCAGTACAGTCACTGGCAATACATGAGCCCATACACATTACTTCACTTTACTCCCAACTTATAAACCACCTGTTGCTTCAGGAACTCTAGAGAAGTTAGAAAGGATAAAAAACTGTAATTTTTCATTAGGAACGTCTTCTTTTTCTATTCAACCCAATGAAAGCCGCAACTCAATTTTCCTTGTTCTATTTCCTTCAAGCTATGATAGGTTACCATCTTATGTGCAACCACCCCAAATATTTTAACTAATTTCTCATTCTTTTTTAATATCTGCAAATCTGACAAAGCATAATAGCGAACGCGTGATTTACCTTCGCCAGGATGGAATCATTTTGAGAAACCATAAAAAGTCATATCCCCATCTATACAACTTAAGGGCGTTTTTGATAATATCGGCGAAATACAACAGCGGCAGCGCGATTCTTAAACTTAGCGAGGCTAAGCTGTTGGGAATCAATACCCACATCATTCATTGGCGACTCTGCAATCTCATGAACATTTGGTTGGTCAGTTGGGGCGCAGCGGGGCACAAACGACGTACCATTTGGAATCCCAACAAAGTCTACGCACATTTATGTGGAAAAGGCTCAATCGGATTGTTGTTCTGGCCTACTGCGAATCCCCAGAGTACACCGCATTTTAAATACACAACAAACTGATTCCACTTTTAAGAAAAGAATGATCCTGAGCGATTATTCTCTGTATCATTGTAAATATGTGGATTTGCACGGTTCTTTGATTCCGATGATGAAAAGAAACTTATTCCCTTTAATACACCAGGAATATGTGTCAAATGATGCCACCCACTTTGTCGAATTTGTTAGGGTTCGAAGGAGGGGGTTACATGCCACCCCAATCTGTATCCCCCTCTTCGTAGACCACCTCTATGACCCCAACTTGTCATAAACTGTTAGTTGAGAGGCTTCTGGTTGTCTTGCAGTGTGGATTATTGGCAAAAGGTGAACCGTATGCACCTCCAAAACCCAGTGGTTCGCTCCGTATAAAAAGCGTACAGGTGTTTGACCAAATGTCATTTTAAAATTCAAAGGATGTTATATCAGAGGAAAGTTGGGCCCTACGAATTGCGGTATAATATATAAATGATAATATCGGTGATTAAAGCTCCGCAGAGATCATTTCGTGGCATCATTGCCATAGGGTCAATCGTAAATGTATAGAAGAGGCGAGAACTGACGGGCTCCGTTATTCGAAGGGAGATAAATGCATTGCACCGTTCGGCATCAGGCTAATATATTCGTCGAGGACCAGAATTATGTACCATTCATGATGACCCATTGCAATTGTGCTTAGCTAACAACTGCTAAATCCCTACAGTCTCAGAGGCCATCTGAGACATGCCGTCTCACCAGGCACTTTTTGACGAAATCAATGAGAGAAAAGAGAAGGACATTACTAGAGTAGAGACGTGTCTCCCCACATGCCGGTAATGACTACCTGGTCACTAAATGACCTAGACCAGAGGTAAAATAAGTTATTGAAACAAGACCCAACGACCATCATGATTGTGACGGGAATTCGTAGCGTCTTACGAGAAAAACATAAACATTGTCTATTATCCCATCTTCGATTAAGTTAACGTGATATAACGCAAGCGTGAGCTTTGGAGTGACCATCTGGACCTAATCTATTGGACACCGAGCTAAAACTTTGAAGCCAGCTAGGCGATGCGTTATCAAAGAGTTTCCTTTTTGGGATCCGTAGCCACCATAGTTTCCGAGGATATTCGGTTTTTCGGCAAGGGGCTGTTCTAATTCAATTAAAATAAGCTTGCATTGATAACCTCTGGTGACCTCAATATTGACCTGAGCCCCCCCCCCCCGTTCTGCAAAAATATCGAAATGGCTCAGATTGCTCTTGTTGAGAGCTTTCGACGCCTTTTAATTCGAGTCTTCCTAGCCCTTTTCATTTTCGAGTTAGTGGGGTCGTTTTGACCCCCTATTAAGGCGAAGTTGTTTTATAGGCCCACCCGGGCGCGGGTCAAAGATCGGAGTCGATCCCGGAGTCGGAGTCGGAGCCGGAGTCGACTCCGGAGGGTTGGAGTCGGAGTCGGAGTCGGAGTCACCTGAAGACTGATCGACTCCGCAGCCCTGGAGTCCTTGGTACTGTCATCGTCATCATTTTATGCTGCCTTGAGGCCTCATTTTATGCGGACAATGTTGCTGATTGTGCTCGAGCTTTGTTATCTTGTGTTTAGTGTTAATGGGGGTTCCTCCAAACCTTGCTCACCAGACTTATCACTGAGATGCTCGTGGGGTAGAACAAAATTAACTATGGTGGGGCAACGCGAGTAAAAATAGAACAATTTGTGTGTCTTCCCACCAGACATGCGTCAGGCATCAGAAGTTTCCACTGGCACCACAGTCAGAAGTTTCCACTGGTATCACAGTCAGAAGTTTCCACTGGCACCACAGTCAGAAGTTTCCACTGGCACCACAGTCAGAAGTTTCCACTGGCACCACAGTCAGAAGTTTCCACTTATTGGTGTTGTAATGCAAAGTAAATGCAACGTGACAACGTCTTATGCGGCTGCACAATCGCATATAATTCTTAATCGCTGAAACGAAGGTCATACAGCCATGTTTACTTCGAGACCCACTTTGCGAGAAAAAAAAAGTCTGTCAAGCTGATATCAACAGGCGTTGAACTGACGTCAGCTGAACCGTCATGCTAGCTTGCACAATCGGCCAGAGGGGCGGCTGAGTTAACTTTAAAGTTTAACGATAGGCCTGGCATTCCGTCGGATCGCCCGCAAATCTGGTACTGAGCCACGCCGGAAGGCAGGCGACGACAGGCATCTAGACGATTACGACATACCGAGTAGCCAATCATCTGCCAGAACTCGGCCCGGCGGTGACGTCACAGTGCAGCTGTGTGGGGACTGGGGAGTGGCGTCAGATGACTTTGGCCTCAGACGGTGACCGTGACCCGGCAGTACGCGCCAACGTCACATGCCACTCTGGGATGGCGACTCTCGCATGCCATTCGTTACCGGCGGCGGCGGCGGCGGCGCACGTGGTGTGTGTCTGCGTCACGACTGATGGTCCTAAAAGAAGACATGTTTTGTAACAAACGGATGTCATATCGACGTGGACATTTGGAACGTCAAATGGAAGTGAATATTCATTGTGTGTTTAGAGAGTGGAAATGTTTTAACGCCATGACATCAACTGTCACTGGGTACCGCCTGTTTGGTGATACAATACAGAAACAGATACAGGACACAGTAGTGGAAGCTGCCAGCCACCGCCTGATTCGCTATATAGGGATGGTGCGTCGGCCAGGAACGAGCAGAGTTCTGTTGCTAGGCGCCATATTTGTACTCGGCTTCCGGGCTGGTAAAGTATCTGGATATGTGCTGAGAAGGCAGAATGTTTACTGATGGAACGACTTCTATGGGAATAACGTCACTGCACTAAATATCGAAGCAATTTAAGTGGGAAAGTTATGTTGCAATTGCATGAAAATATATCCAAAGTAAATGTCTATAGGTACGATGAAGTAGAGATTAGGCCAGCCGATTTGTACAAACATGTGTGCAAAAACCTTTGCTATTGGACAGGGAGTCTCATTTTATATTCCCTGTCCTCTCCAGATGGGGGCACGCAAAATGGCTATCTCAACTCAAATCGTATGTTAAGGTGGGACAGTCCCTTTAACACATGGGGTTTCGAACTGAGATAGCATAATTTTAGACAGAGGCGTAGCCAACAAGGGTCCCTAGGGACCCCCTTGGAACGTTTGGGGCCCCTTGGACAAACTGCTTTGCTCGTGAACGGCCCGAGAGCCCCTCGGACCTTGCAAGTTCCATCTCAAACCAGCCGAGAGCTTTCCAGATAAGACTACGGCACTCCAAGGCCTGGACAAGGCCCTCTAAACCGACCCAGAACCCCCTGAAGCTGTCCGAGGGTCCCCTCAAACTGGCCGAGGGCCCCCTAGAGCTAGCAGAGTGCCACTCAAGCCGGCTGAGGGTCCCCTCAATGGGACCAAGGGCACCATCAAGTTGGCTGAGGGCACCTCGAGTTAGGCAAGGACCCTCTCGAGCAAGAGGGCCCCTCAAGCCGGCCTAGGGTCTCTCAAGGTGACTAAGGGCCCCTAAAGGTTGCTGAGGGCCCCCTAAAGGTGGCTGAGGGCCCTCTCGAGCTGGCTGAGGGACCACTCAAACTGACTGAGGGCCCCCTTAAGCTTGCCTGCTGACCAAGGGCCTCCTCAAGACAACCGAGGCCCCCTCAAGGTGGCTGAGGGCCCCCTCAAGCTGGCTGAGGGCCCCCTCGAGCTAGCCGAGGGCCCCTTAAGCCAACTGAAGGCCCCTAAAGGTGAATGAGGGCCCCCTCGAGCTGTCCGATGGCCCCTCAATCTGACTGAGAGCCCCTAAATCTGACCAAAGGTCCGATGAAACTGGCCGAAAGCCCCTCAAGCTACCCGAAGGCATCCTCAAGCTGGCCGAGGGCACCTTCAAGGTGGCTGAGGGCCCCCTAGAGCTGGCTGAGGGCCCCTCAAGCTAGCCGACGGCCCCTCGAGCTGGCCAAGGGCCCTCTCAAGCTGTCTGAGAGACCCTCAAAGTAGCTGAGGGCCCTTCGAGCTGGCTAAGGGTCCCCTCGAGCTGTCCGAGGGCCCCCTCGAGCTGTCCCAGGGCCCTCTCGAGCTGGCCAAGGGCCCCTCAAAATGGCCGAGGGCCCCCTCAAGCTGGCCGATGGCCCTCTCAGGCCGACGGAGAATGCCTCAGGCCGACAGAGGGACCCTCTAGCTGTTCCTGAGGGCATCCTTAGATCGATAGAGGGCCCTTCAGCTCGACAAAGGGCTACTGAGGCCGACAAAAGAGCCTCCTCAGCCCGACAGAGGGTTCATCAGGACAACCGATGCCCCCTCAGACCGACGGAGGGCCCTTCAGGCTGATAGATAACCCCTCATGCCAGCAAAGGGTCCTCTCAGGCCAACAATGGGCTCCTCAGACCGACAGAGGCCCCTCAGGCCGCACTTGGATGGCGTCCAGGGCAGTGTGTTTCATGGGCTGGGTGCACCCATGGGTGCCCACTCAATTCTTCCGATTGTCTGGGCTGGGTATTGCATTTTTCGACTTTGCATGGGTTCTGGGTGGGCATGGGTATGACAATTTTTTAGTCATGTCAATTGCCGCTTATTTTTACTGGACAGGCCAGATGTTTAACCAGGCTAAATATGTTAATAAATGATAAAGGACACATAAACAATAAAGTGGGCAAATTACATGGAACAATAAATCAATGGTAATTACTCCTAGCAGTGGTGAAAGAGAATTGAAAATCCCAAATCATGTCCGATCCAAGTCTGGATCCAGTTAGACAATGTGACCCACGAAAAGTGTTTCGATGAGTCAAAAGGCCACAGCAATACACAGCGTGCGTAGATATTATTTCTCGTTGATTAGCATGCAAGCTCAATCTCCGCGTTAGCCAGATAATAGTTCGTCATTTGTGTGAAAATCCAATATACTGCTTAATATGAATGGGCCCCGGACCGCGTCCCATGGGCCTCAATATTATGAATTTGGAATGGGTCTGGTCTGGGCTTGGTGTTCATGGGCTTCGGCTGGGCTGGGCTTGGGGTTTAGGCACCCATGAAACACTCTGGTCCAGGGGGCAAGGGCACGGCCGCCTGGGCCCATTTATCTTGGCCACGCCCTTAATCAACATTTTGGAACGTTCGCCGGGGCCTCCTTTTTTGGGAACATCCTTTTGCTTTGTTGGATCCTCCTTTATGAGGAAGAGGGCTGTCAAACAATATATGTTTGCGTCTGGCTAGCTATATTTTCACTCAGCTCGCTACGCAGACACAGTAATTAATGGTATGATTCATACATGGACAATGTTGTGAATGCGTAGTTGCTTATAAGCATTGAGCGTCTCATTGTTTTCCGGCGTAGATGTCCGTCATATTGCTGCAAATGACAAGTTGCATCGACTACGCTGTATCGACTACGCTGTAAGAAATTACTTAACAGTTACTAAGCAGTCAGCTGCCATGTTTTTTGAAAACATAAAAATTGAACTATGCTCATCAACACATTACAACTTATACCAGCTAGCAGGTGCTGCTAACGGCAGGTGCTGTATATGGAGAAAGCTCCATAATTATTGATTCACATTTCAATGTCATCCAAGTCCCCAACGCTTTGCCAACAACTCTCGACAGAATACAGACAAATAATTGAAACTGGCACCCATGTGTTTGCCTCGTCGAAACACGTCTCTCAATATGCGGCATGATCTACTTGAGTCATCACCTGACCTTGACCTGAGGACTGAGGTCAAATTTGTCAGTTGACCTAACTTGGTCTATATTATTGCGATTCGAAGCGCCTTGACGAGACAAACACGATGGTGTCATAATTATTACCTTATCTTAAAAGAAAATGTTCACCTTTGAAAAAAAAAAGAGAGAAAAGCTCAGATTGTTGCAATGATAGCTTGACCGGGTTAACGCGGCATTGGCTGGGGTCTCAGCCGAACGCCATGGCTTGGGGGTGGGGGGGCGCGAAAACGCTCCTCGTTAATTTATCGAACCATGGAATCGCAGCGAGACGCGCCAGCCGGCCCAATCGAAAGCTCTCACCGAGATCACTCTTAAGCGTACTCAAATTTTATTTAAAAAAAAAAACGCTCGCTACGCTCCTGTGAGACCAGAGGCGCTCAGCGAATGACGCCTTTGGAGGTATGGTAGGGAGGGGCGCCCTCGGGCCCGGAGGATGTGTGTTAGTGCTTTTGGAACTATGTCGCACCAAGGCGCCGTCAGAGGTGAATCGTATTGGATGGGCCTTGGAGTTAAGTGGAAGGCGTCTTCAGAGATGTATCGGAGAGCACTTTCATACGCCTTTTCGTATATGTATCGGAGAACATATCTGAAGGTGTATTCGAAGACGCCTTTGAAGGTATGCGGGAGGGCGCCATCGGAGACGTATCGGAGGGTGCCTTTGGAGCATGCAGAGTGTAAAACTTTGAGAGAGCTTTTTCAAAGGTGCACGTGGGGGGGGCGCTTTGGGAGGTATGTAGGAGGGCGTCTTTATATTTTTATCGGATGGCTTCTTGGGATGTATATGAGAGGGCGCCTTTGGAGGCATGTTTGAGGGCGCCTTCAGAAGTTTATGCAAGGGCGCCTTTAAAAGCGTGAGGGAAAGCGTAAGAGGTGTATTGGAGGTCGCCTTTGAAGCTATGTGGAAGGGCGCCTTCAGGTGAACCGAAGCGCGCCTTACATTCAGTGAAACGCGCTTCATATTCAGCCGGAGCACGCCTCACATTCAGCGATAGGCGCATTCGCTGAATGTGAGGCGCATTTTATGAACCGAAGGCGCCTTGGACGAAGTATAATCGCCCTCATGCACCGAAAAGGCGCCCTCGGCGCCCAAGGGGGGTCATGGTGTGGCGATCCCCCTAAAAACGCCCCTGACCCAGACGCGGGGAGTACGGATGGTTATAAGAACATCACACTATAATATCCCAACAAAAATAATCCGTACCTACTCAAAGGCAGAGGGAGAATCATTTCCCGAATTAATTATTCAGAATATTTCTTCCCAGGTCACTAGACAAAAGTTAATCCAGTTTGTAGTCAATCAGTTATCTACCAAACGGCCGTCCACTGAATACGAGAATCAGCACACTACGTCTCGAATCAACAGTGAATGTCCTCTTGAAAGTTGATATAAGAAACGAGCCCCAGACCGATATCCGAGCTTCAAGCGCGTGCGCCGTCTCAGTGGGCAATTGTACATTTTGCCGCTCTTGGGTGTGAATGGTCATATAGACGGGCATGATCTACGATCGGGTCCAACCAAGTATAAAAGCGACCCAAAGGCTGTAATAATAAGTACCTGGACGACCGTGGAAACTTCCATACACACCTGAATTATGTAAAGCGGATGTGGTGTCGATGGTTTGGAGCCAAATGAAGAAGACCGTACAAAGTGCCACGCTTCCAATATAAAACTTAACCGAACGCAGAGGGCGTCCGACCGAGGATACAGGCGCCCATAGCGGACCTGTAGTGGCGACGCCATTATCCACAACGGAAGCAGAGTACGGCTTGGATGGCGAATGTGGGTGTGCCTGTCGTCGAGACGCCATGCGATTGGAACAGCTGATGAATATAGGTATAACAGACATTGAATTTCTTTTTATTCAACTACGAAAGGCCACTTCATGAGATAGGCCACAACACGACACTAGAGCCCAGTCTGAGAGGCACAGTAGACACATGAGGAGTGGCCATCCCCCCCCTCCCCGCCGGCTGAGGCACATAGAAAGAAGGAACGCGCACAGAACAGGGCCACCCTTTGTCCAAGGTGGTTGCAGCGCACCAAACCAAGGGCCGACACGAGACATGCTAAAAGCAGAACGAACAATTGGCTATCATGCGACCTTTATCAAAGGTCTGGGAGACACGCGAAGCATGGTTTTTAGAGAGTTTAGAGCACATTAGAGGCTCTTTAGGGCCACCGCCCAACAGGACCCTCTCTCTCTCTGAAAGACCAGAAGGCCCCATGGACGTTCAAAGGGCCCCTGTTGAGGTCAGAGGGGCCTCTGGCTATACGGAAAGGGTCCCTGGGCTATTCAGAAGGGCCATGATCATGCCGAATGGGCCCGTAACCAGCACAGAGGGGCCCTTGGCAGGTCGTAGGGGCTCCTGGATAGATTCGAGGGGACGCTGAGTAGGTCAGATGGGCCCCTGGGCATGTCGGTAGGGCGACACAGCAGCCAGCGCAGTTCCCTACCAGGTCTTAAGGGCCCCTGGACAGATCAGAGGCCTCCGGGAAGTTCAAAGGGCCCTATGTAGCTCAGAGGGGTCACTTGACCCAGATGGAGAAGAGTCTCTGGGCGGGTCAGAAAGGCCCCTGAACATGCCTTATTGGTCATAGTCAGCACGGAGGGGCCCAGTACCCAATGGGGTCCTTTAAACGCTCGGGAACGGGCCCCTTTTAAGGCACCGCCGCCCCGGGAGAAATCCTGTCTATACGTGCCCCGAGAGAAATCCTGTCTATACGTGCCCCGGGAGAAATCCTGTCTATACGTGCCCCGGGAGAAATCCTGTCTCCGCCTCAGAGGGGCCGCCTCAGAGAGCCCCACGAGACCACTTCAGAGGGGCCCCACGGAGCCACCTCAGAGGGGCCCCGCATTTCGTAAGATGGCACGGGCCCGTGTGCCCCCTTGGTTGCGCCTCTGTATAAGCGACCCATAACCTCATTTTTGGAAGAAGCGTTTTGTTTTGCCTTTAGCGACCAGATACAGACCAATAAACGCCAATGTTGTATTTTTTAGACAAAACTGCTCTAGAAACATGTCTTTCTATTTTCATTTTTGGTTGATCATTTTCAAACTTTGACATGTAATCTGACCTTGCCCTTATATGAGGTTAGAGTGTGAAAATGGCTGCTTGTATAACGTGTACCTAATAACCCATGAAACAAATGTTTCGTAGCTTTCGTATATATTTTGCTGTTTGTGACCTGACCTTGACCTGTGCTTACAATTTCAATTTTGCTTTCGTAGGAGATGCATTATACTTTTTAGAGCACTTTGCGCACACGTCATATTTTGCAGGTAATACAGGGTGTAACAAAATTATCCGGACATCTATTTTTGCGCAGTTTCCGCTCGCACTCGTTCCTGTGTGGAGGTGGGAGCGTGGAAATTTGATGAATCCGTACCTGCGCTTCCGCCCCACACTACCCGGGCGACATGACCTTTGGGCGGTGACCCGAGCCCTCAGTACGGGACGGGTCACCGCCGAAGTCTCTTGTCAGTTTTCGTCCAGGGCAACAATGAGAAAAGAATGCAGCCTCTCCTTTCGCAGAAGATCAGAAGATCACCAGAAGATCGTCTGTTGGCAGCTGGTCATCAGCAGAAGGAAGCCAGCTGCACGCGTCTGGCTGAAACGTGACAAGCTGGGGCTTGGTCTGCAGACCCAGCCCGGCCGCGGCTACAAGGCTGCTCTCCACCCAGTGGCCAAGAGAGCCATCATGATGGCGGCAGAGAAACGTCACCAAGCGACTCGGAAACTGGTCCGACAGCTCACATAGACAGGCTACATGACCTCCCACATGAATGGGTCTACCGCCACCTGCGCAACAACCTGGGCATGCGGGCATTACAACTGAAGCAGACGCCTTTCGATAATAGTGGAAAACATGATGTCCGGATAATTTTGTTACACCCTGTACATAAATAATCGCATATAGCCGCGAGACCGGAGACCTAGCCAAAGGGGATGGAGGGCTTAGGGAACATGTCCCCCTTTGAATAATCACATACTAGATAAAATGCGGACCTCGCTTTACGACCGACTCCACCCCCCCCCCCCCGATTCAACAACATTTGGGCTGATCAGTGGAATTTAAGGAGTGAAATCGAAGTGCTCCCCTTGCCCATGGAACCGTTCCGCCGCCACTGCCACTGTCGTCGTACCACTGACGTCGTACCACTGACGTCATACCACTGACGTCATACGACTGATGTCGTGCCACTGACCGTTGTCGCTGTTACGGACCATACCGATGGTGCCGCCCGTGTAGAGCACCAGTATACGTCTCTCGTTGCCGTCATCGCACTCGGCCAGGTCCTGCAGGTCGACAGCGCCGTCGGTGCGGCGCGGCAGCTTGTTCACGTACGAGTCGTCGATCCATTGGTGGTGGTCCTCCTCCACCTCAAACTCGAGCGCAGCCGGTGAACACATGGCGCCGTCACTCCCCACCGCCACACTGCCAGACACCGACTAAGCCACGGTCCCCGCGTGGGTTAAAAGAGCCTCGACTGAACTCGCAAGCCAGCCGCCGCCCGGGCCAGGCCGGACGGGGAGGGGTGTAGGACCCCTCCCCCCCCGCAGCCGGACCATCTCGGTAGTGCGTCGCCGCGTCGCCGCGGCTCGTCGGGGTCGATACTCGACCCGCCAGAGCCGACGACGCTCAAGGCCGGCCGATGGAGGTGGGGAGGGGCCAGCGGCAGCGGAGCAAACTTCTCTCTATAATATAGCACCTTGGGAAAAGTGTGAAGAATTATGAAGAAGAGTGCCCTGATTACGGTCCTGGCATTCATTTTTGCGAAAAAAGCCACAATTTGTTGTTATTTGAAAAAGATTAATATGTTTAAATGCGACGTCACAACAATCTTGAGTCACCAAAATGAGTTGTGACATCACAAGAAGGCATCGAACGGCAAAAGTCGCTCCTTGAGTCGGACATGTAAAAACACAGACAGCTCTTCGCTGGCTTCCGACTCGCGAGTAATATTGCATTCGATTAAGAATGTGTAAATGTTTGCGCTATGGTCTTGTAAGAGTCGTATTGAAGTGGTGTTGCGTGAAAACATACCCATAAATGGCCTTATGCATAAATCAATGTGATCTACCTACCCATGAATGTGTTTTCAGTTGTGTGGGAATGTTGGATGTAAATAAATGCGTGCATGTGCATTATGCAGTGAATATTGCAGCTACCGATACGAGCCACCCATCAACAGTATAAGGCATCTTGACGACGAGTCTCTGTATCATTTTTAATTGGAATTACAATGAAAATTAACAAAGTTATAGCCAATAATGTTTATGGCCCACCGACATTGCTTGTGATCAAAAACTCACTGTCACATATCTAATGTGTCGCATGAACACTGACCTAGTCACCCATGAGCGCAATCGTCATCTCATATTTATATCGGTAATTTTTAATTGAAAATCGGTTCACAATTGACGACGATATTCATGTACAACTATTTCCAGACCGCATTGTGTGCATTAGTACAGCATATGCTTTTATTACAGAGAATATTGCAGCTACCGGTACAAGCCAACCATCAACTGTAAGGCTTCTTGAAGACAAGTCTCTGTATTATTTTTAAATTGTTAATCCAATGAGAAATAACCCGCGAGTCACTGGGGAGGGCTTTTTTTAGCCCCCCCTGAGGAATATCTAAAATATCTAACGAAAAAATGCAGCTATCAACGCAAATCTAGTACCTGACCGGGCATCTTTTCACACCCTTTGCATTTTAAAAAAATCGACAGATTTTTTTGTTAGATAAAAGCTTATTAGTGGCGTCACTACACACGATTTTTGACACCCAAATCAGCTTTAACTTTAAAGAGACGTACGAATGTCATGTAATAAGGCAAAATGGAATCCGAAAAAGGAGAAGATATCAAATGTCAATGGCTACCAATATGGCTATCTCAAATTTTTTAAAAGTGATTTGACCCAAAATTTGTCAAAAATTAACTTTTTTGAAAAAACGACAAAAAATTCAAAAACATTATTAAGATATTAAAAAAACGGAAATATGTAAAATAACTAACAATCAAACAACATACCAAAATTTCAAAATGATATCTGAATTTCGACGAGGTTGAGACATCTAAGGTATGGTAACTCCGAACGTACAAATTTTGACATTTCATTTTTTGTCCTTTTTTGACCAGATACAGACAAATTAAGAGCAGCCCTAACCTTGACCTTAACATTTTGCAAAAAAAAACAGATTAGCTCATTCTGGATGTGTGTCATGCATTTGAGAGCATTATGGGTGATTATGGTCGCGGCATGACTCGCGGTCGCGGCATGACTCGCGGTCATGCCGCGACGAAACGCGAGGTGGCGCGGGTGGGGGCTACTCACTGCCGTCCCTTGGACTCCTCGTGGGGCGATCCGGGGTGCTTCTTTTGTGCAGAACAACTATTATACAATGCAATCCTCTTACCACTCCTATGTGTACTATTGACCTTTATGTTCCAATCTCAACATTTAAAGCTAAATTAGCAAAGCTAACTGCTAACAACTAATTGGATTGCATGTTAATTGTAATTGTAAATAGCTTAAATGATTTCACCTTTTAGTAACGTCTGTGCAATGAAGTATGTTGTATTGCTTGTTTTTAGATGTCAAATGGAAATTGATTGATACTCTCGGCCTTCCGATGCGGTGGTTTCTTTTTTTTTATTGGACCGCCCCAGGACTGACGGCTCCGCTCTTCCATCGTGGGCTAGTTCCTGATTCACCTTACCACCTACCATGCTCATACTTTTACGTTGAATTAATACGCACCGGTGTAATCGGGCCTTCACACCTTCATCTACCGTATAATCCTGACCTGGCATACAGGAATCAATTGTTGTGATGTATGATTTATAGCCCTCTGCACTACTACTGTCCTCAATGTTATTAGATAATACATGTCATTAGGATTCAGATATGTCGATGGGGCGGTACATGCAAATAAACTGCTCGTTACCCTCTTGGATCTATCCTCTTGTGAGCAAATCCCTGGGATGGAGCGATGGGGCGCACTTCATTTGTTCGAGGCTAGGCAGCGGCTCGCTACCATGTGTATGTAAAATGGAGGCTGACCGAAACAGAGCGCTGACTGTACTTGTTGACCAGTAATCTCTATCTCGACTTGCGACAACTTGCCACCATTGCGTGTTCGGAATATTGAAGAATGTTATGGTGCTGACGATGCCCTGCTGCCGGCGTGACTGTGAACAGATTAAGAACCAACCACTAAATTTAATAACTCTGAATAAGACTTGGCAGGTTTCGTCTGTCGGATGCGCATCTGGCGGCGGAATCAAGTCTTCGGTCCAAAACAAGGCCCGTGACTGATTGAATGCAACCCCCGTGGCGTGCTGCCCAAGCGAGTGCGATCTCGGGCGCCCAGTGCTAACTGGCCTGGTGTGAGCGCAGTCTGCCATGGGCGGTTTGGAACCTCCACTCGGCGCACATCGTGACTGCACAGGGGTCAGTCGCGGCAGGCCGTCATGTGGTGTCGGGGGGATCTGTTCGTGTCGGGCCGCGCGCCTGCAGCGGAAGCGGGGAGGCGGTGGCGATTTGGCGGTGAGGTCGCGGGCTGAAGAGCCGAGTTCGTTCCGTCTGCAGAGCGCCGAAGACGTTGATCTTGCTGAAGTGGTGCGGTAGTCCGTGGCTCAGAGAACCCTAGAGCTCTAGATGGGTGAATGATGTTAGGTCCCTTGCGTAAGAGAACGGGGCGTGCTGATGTTAGGTTGGCCCGACGGGTGACTTGCGAGACCTCACGTGATCTTGGACGCAATGATGATCGATATAGGTGCGCTGCTCAATGTTATAGATGCGCTTGCTTTTAGGCTGGCGATACTGATGCGGCCGAGCCCCAGCCGTGTTGATCTCCACGGGGGGGGGGGGGGCTGAAGTTGAGATCGATGTTCGTAGTGGTGTATCATTTAGATACTTATTGCTCAGTCGTGTGATTGCTGTGGGTTTTGTGTGTGTGGAGTAAATATATACCTCTCTCTCTCTCAACCAATTGCTTTGAATGGAAAATATGGTCTATAAATTTGTGTCTGTAAACTTTGACCTTTGAACTGACCTGTGATGTCACCACTGACCTCTAGGGCAACACAAATTATTTAACGTCAATTAATTTTCCTGGGCTATCGATTGCCGTTTGATTCAGCGCGATCGTCTGATTGGTTCCGAAGATACAGGGGGGGCTAAAAAAGCCCCCCCCCAGTGACTCGTGTTACAGAAATACCCCAGTGACTGCCGGGTTAACAAAGTTATAGCCAATAATGTTGTTGTTGGTTCAACGAGATTGCTCGCGATCACAAACAATAGCTCGCGACTTAAACACTGATTTTCCACATTTTTTTTATTATTTATTGTTTTTCCACAAGGATTATCACGCCCGTAAATATTCACGACATTATTTAAATGTGTTTCCATAAATTTGATAATACAACCTAAATATGTAACCTAAGCCATAACAAATTTAAGGGGAGCTCTTTTAAATGGGTGCCCATTACAAATTAAAATGGGCACGATGACCCGGTGCCCGCCCCCGTTCCGCCGCCTATGATTCTGAGGATACGCAAGATAGCAGCCCAATTCCTTCTAGATTATGTTATCATCGGCCATTCCTGAAGAACCAGGTGCAATTTGTGTTAAGTGACCTCTACAGGGTCAGCCGAGGTCATCCGAGGTCACCAACAATGTTTGTCATTAACTCTTGCTAAAATCCAGTTAAAAAAGTGAAGTTTTGCTATGAATTGTCCACTCCTTACATTGGATAAATGAAACCCTGCTACTGATTTATGGATGTAATGATTTTAACAGCCTGTGGAGGAAAAACAGGTACAAATTGGCAAAGGTAATAAATAGTTATGGTGAGTTGGTGATTGGTTATTGATAAAGCATAGAACGGATTTTTTTGTTCTTGAATTTTCCACTCTAATGCTAATTTTTTGTCATAATTAGTATCTCCACACCCCAGCTTCTAACCAATCCTAGGACCCTGCGGATAATACAATTATTATATTGTGAGGTAGGTAATAATGGCAAATTTTATTGTTTTGTAATGCAATTTTAATTAAGTGAGACATGTAGAATTAGTATAAAATAGTAAGTCTTCCTATATGAAGATGTAGAAATGTACAAAATTGCCCAAAAATATTTACAGAGCCCAGAGGTCACAAAGTTTGGTGTTAGCCTGTTCTGATGAAAAGTGTTTCATTGCCTTGCGCGGTTGCAATCATTGACATAAATATGAAGATTAAGTAAACAATATTTGAAGCTAGGAAAGGTACATATAATAATATAAACTGGGTTCACTTTGCCACATTTTCAACTTTGAATGCCTGCATTTTAAACATTTGCATGCCAATGGACTAGTTTCAGGTTACTTAACCCATTGTTTTTATGCATTTGATGGAACGCAAATTAATTTAAAATATTTTATATATTGTCAATGT
>VOPJ01006743.1:0-36742 GCA_014673585.1 Semibalanus balanoides | reverse complement strand
ACAAGCACACAGCAGCCTCTTCTTATCAGTGGCCGATCGTCAATTTGCTTCATCAGCTTCGATTTGGGTAGGGGTAAAATTTCGCTCCGCAAAGGAATTCAGCTAGAAAAGTTGTTGAGCGAGGAAGGGCGGCGTCAATGAAAAGTTGTTGAACAGGGGCAACCACCAGTGGAAAGTTGTTGAATGTGGGGAAGGGTTACGCCAGTCACCAGTGCCACAAACATCTAATCAAATTATTAATCATAAATATATCATTTAACGCGATTTGCCGCTTTAACCCCCTCTCTGAATCCAATATAACTTTATATATATAACTAAATATGCACAATAATGTCCAAAGCCATACACTTGAGCTGCTGCCGCTGGTAGTCAGCCGCTCTTTCTCTAACCCCTCGCGACTACCGCTGCTGGCGTCATCTATATCAGCTATGGAGAAGCACTAGCGCCACGTAGCGGATAATATATGAAGCTGACGTGCAGTGTTTTCACAAATTAAGAAGCGTTTACGTTGGCGGCAGTGGCGATTTCACTACCTCTACCAGTGGTGGATCCTGAGGGGAACCATGGGGCGCCATTGAGCCTTGAAGGGGCCCACTAGCCTGAAAGACCCATTGCCGATTGAAGTGACTCGAAACGAATTTCACTCCGCTTTCAATCAAATCGCAAATAAATTTGTCCACTAACTCTGGCATCTAACTCAGGCATCCAGAGAGACCAATCAGGTCTCTGTTTGCCCGTAGGGGCCACTCTGACCTCTAGAAGACTCATTTTGGCTTTTGAAGAGGGCCAATTATGATTTATAGAGCCTAGTGGCCTATTTTAGCATGCGGAGGGCATATTTCGAATATAAGTGTCAATTTTAGCCAACACTTGTCTTCAAGTTCAAGGTCAAAAGGGTTCACCAAGACATCGGGGCACTGGCCTGATGTCTTGGTGGACATCGGGCTAGTGCCCCCATTAACTGGATGAAATTGGGAAAAAATACGTATTTTCTTTCATAGAAGAAAATCTAAGCAGCTTTTACCAAATACAATTTGTTTCAAATCAGCTATCAATGCTTAAACAAGCGAAATCCGATGAGTACTTTAGATATTATGTGATGACTCCATTTCGCTCCGCCCCCCTCCACAAAAAACGTCCTAATCGCAATGCTGGATCCGCCCGTGCTTGCAGGGCCCCACAAAGGCCTGACGGGTCCCGCGAAGACCTGCGGTGGCCTGGCCTGGGAAGCTATTGTTTCGCTGTTATCGGCTCATCCCGTCCATTTCGGTGACGATAAGAGGACAATGTCGAAAAAAAACTATGTCTGTATGTCTGTCTGTCTGTCTCCCAGTGCGAGACTTATGCGTACTGGTCACGTGTGTGCGGCTACTTTGTTACTGCCTTGAGTTGCAGGTCCACGTCCCAACCCATATTCCGTGGCGTGGCAATATCAGCCCGGGACGGTGTGCAGCGCGAGTTTGCAGTGCAGAAAGCAGCGCTTAGTGACCTCACGTCACCGCCCTGTACCAGGAGTGACGGCATCGGTGACAACAGCGGTGACAGCAGCAGCAGTAGAGCAGATGGCGTCCCGTTCCGGCCAGACTGCTCTCCAAAGTTCCCGACTTTTATCGTCTTCTCTTGCAACGGGATCAGTTCAAGAGAGAGAGAGAGAGAGAGAGAGAGAGAGAGAGAGAGAGAGAGAGAGAGAGAGAGAGAGAGAAGAGAGAGAAAGAGAGTCAGAGAGAGAGAGAGAGAGAGAGAGAGAGAGAGACGAGAGAGAGAGAGAGAGACGACAGAGAAGAAGAGAGAGAGAGAAGAGAGAGAGATTGTATCAGAGTTATGTAGTTTAGGTTAGAGGAGAGGAAGAATTATGAAGAGGAGTAGTAGATGTATGTATTGAGAGATGAATTGAGACGATGCAGCAAAATGATGAATGAGAGAAAGGATGGAAGAGAGAAAGAGAAAAAGAGGATGAAGAGTAGCAGAAGAGAGTATGAGGAGCGGGTCAGAGTTAAGTACGAGCGTAGATAGACCACAGTCCGCACCAAGTATTGACGAGTAGAGAGGAAGAATGAGTATGTACAGGATATATATTATATGATAGGATATGAAATATTTATATGATTTTAACTTCTAATTGGCATTCCCGGGAACCTCTAGAATTACACTGGGACGGGATCCCGCGCCGGAAATAGGATAGGTTCTGAAAAATAGGAACTTTTAGTTGAACAAATGTGGTATTCATCCAACGGAAGCTTAAAAGGCAGGTGATTGGACATAGTGTAAATGCATAAAGTTAAGTTCTAACGAAGATGGGCTCAAATACATGGTAAGAGAACAGGCCAACTGGAAGCTGGTATAAATGCCTACGAGAAATGGGATAGCTGCGAGAATGAGAAACTTGTGAAGAGGGTAGGTGCAACAAGGAAGCAAGCAACAGGATTTGTCCTATGTTGCGATATGCCTAGCCTATGTACAGATGGGAATCGGAGAGACAGGAACGTGACACGGTCAAACGACCAGATCCGGAACACGGTAAGTCCAAACGGGGTACGGACGCGAATTGAAGATATGCCTTTAAACGGGAACGAGAACACTGGAAATGGTTAAACATAATCGATGGTTTTATCAGCATTTGGCATATCAACCTTACAACTTCCAAATTTCTTGCTCTCAATTCAACAGATCTCAGATTCATTGGCAATGACCCAATTTCAAGTTTTCTGATCATAGTGGTGACACACGTGGTATAAGAGCTTTGGGGTGGCGTCCCACCTCCGATCACGGTGAGCTGAGCGGCGACTTGCATGGCATATCTATTCTGCTCGTGACCTGGTTGGCGGCGGCGCCAGTTTGGTTGTTATTTTGTTTTATTCCTCCAGAGAGGTGCCTTGATTTAAGCACATTCGTTGTTTGCAAACGAACCGTTCTGCTTTATTTGTAAGCAAACTCTATATGTAGATTAGTTTTTTCACTTTGTTTTTGTTGTTTGTAACAAGTTGTTTAATAAAACTCATGTGTGATGATGAGTGATGGACGAGTCACGGTCACGGGGCACTGGCACGGGATACGAGATAGGATACGGGAATACCGGATTCGGAAATGATACGGGTACGGGATAACGGGATACGGGATACGCGGATACGGGATATCGGGATCGGATACGGGATCGGATACTGCGGGATCGGGATCGGGATACGGGATCGGGATACGGGATACGGGATACGGGATACGGGAATCTCTATCAGAGTCATCAAAAATTGAATCCATGCCTCACAAAAGCTCTTAACGAGTATTGATGATAATACTTTGTATAACATACTAGTGCATGTTCAACAAGTGAGTCTCATGTCACTTCGTTGGTGGTATTGTTCCTGTGTTATAGTCATACGATCAGTGTTCTCATATCGAATTTAAAGTTAATGGAAGAAAATAAAAAAAAACTATGTCTCTTGGCAACTCCAATGTAAATATCATCTGATAATATAAAGATATTAAATGGTTGGACTAATTGTTCTGTTGTCCCACTGCAGTCAATAGATTTATCAGTTGGGTGATCCAAAACTGTTCTGTGAGGTTCTTCTCTACCTTGCGTAGTACGCCCTCTCGAAACATGTTGGTCGGTATTGTTTCTGTGTGTCACCATGCAATCTCGATTAGTTGGTGATGTCTGTTCTGGTGGGTCAACTGGCAGTCTCTGTCAGCATGGTGGTATTGTTCTGTGGTGTCACTGCAGTCCAATAACTGATGAAAAGTTGGATGTACTGTTCTGTTGTGTCCACTGCAGTGCCTCTCATATCAGCTGTTTGTGTAAATATTGTTCTTGGATGTAGTATTCCAACTACAGGCAGTACTCTAGTCAGCCTGTTTTAGGTACTGTTCTGTGTTGTCATCCAGATTTGCAGTTTTTTTTTAAACTTCAGCTGTTTGGTAGTGAGCTGGTACTTTAAGGCATTTATTATACATCATTAAAGAAAACGACCTGCTGGTATCGTTGTGGATGTGAATACGATTGCGTTTTATTTTTCTAATTAATAAAATTATGTCATTAAGAGCGAAGCCGAAAATAGCAAGATAGGTTTTTGCATAAACGCCGAGATCACAAATATCTACATACACAGCAGAGTTTAGTAAGTCTTTTACCATACGTCGCCAGTGCAGTACGCCAGTGCATAATGCGGAAAATACCACACTCAACGCGCTAATGTTTTCTACATTGATCGGCATTTGGTAATGTTCTGTGTGTCACTGCAGTCTCCTATCAGAAAGTGTTACCGTTCTCTGTGTCACTGCAGTCTCTATCATCTTGTGGCAGTGAGTTGGTACTGTTCTGTGTGTCACTGTAGTCTCTGTCAGTTGGTGGCACTGTGTAAATTGTACAATCTTTCTGGTGGTGGCACTATTCTTGATGTCGCTGCCCTATAATATCTGCTTTAGGATAACTCGACAGGTCAACCAAGCATCGTCTGACACAAAATGGGAGAATGAGACAGCAGATTTCTTCACGGTTTTATAATAATGTATTGATGCCGGAACGCCAGTGCGATAGCACCCTTTTTTATTTGCACGAGGCCATCGAAGGCGACGACAATCGTTTGCCACCAAATTTAGCAATATTCCCACTTCCCAGCCTTCCCTAGTAGCAGATAACGTTGTCACAATGTCATGGCAACGTTGACAAAGTCAGGACAACGTTCGTCGACGTAATTTCGTCGTGAAAACGTTGTCATAACGTCTTAAAAGTAATGTGTGCTACTAGGGTTGGACAAAAATTATGCTGAAGCTAATTGCCTGGCAGGCTGACCGTGACCAACCACATAACAAATCAATGAACGGCTAAACGAGTAAATGACCCAACAAAGGGACGATCATGAACGAACGAGCTATCCACCCAAAAAAACGTGTACGACAAAATGAATGAATGAATGAATGAAGTGCCGACCTGTAACGCCGTCAGCTGACCAAGGCAGACCCATCACTACCCTCCCGCCCACCCACCGTGACGGGGTCGGCCGCCGCTGCCACTGACCCTTGTAGGGCCGCTGGCCGCTGGCGGCACGCGCTGCACCGGTCTTGTTCGTCACGTTGCGTCACGCGTCACGCGTGGGTTATGGAGCGCAGCGGCTCGTGACCCCCGGGGGCGGCACGGGCCGTCGTGCGTCGTCGCCGCCGACGTCGGCAGGGTAGAGCTCAAGCTGCAGCCTGACGCCGTCAGACGCCTCTGGACGCCTCCAGACGCTGTACCAGACTGTCCAACCAATCTGTATCGCGGAGAAGTGTGCTCGCACCTCCAGTCTCGGCTACTGCAAGGCTGTAGGAAAGCGCAGTGAAGTGTGGGGAGCTAGGCCGCTGGATCGGAGCACCTCTGACTCATAGGGAGCGTCTGCCGCGGTGAACAGTGAAGCGAAGAGCGTGGAGCCGACTCCACGGACACGCTCCGCGGCTGTTGGACAGGTGAAGTGCAGGGAGTGGTGACAGTTACGGGACAGCTGCAGTCGAGAGGAGTTGCTCGCTTCGGTGGGACTGTTGGGTAGGAACTGAACGAGCACCAGTGGAAGGTGGTGATTGTGGTGTGTCGTATCTCCGCTAAAATCCCCACTCGAAGGGCGGCTACTGTCCGTCTGATGTGGATGGGATTCAGAAGAGTGTATAGTGAAACATAGTGTCCAGCGACGTGGTGGTCAGGGAGTGTGGACCTGTTGAAGGGCATGGCGGACTGTTCAGTGGAGTTGGTCGAAAACACCGTGACGTGTCTCACAGCTGATCTGTACAGATCCCGCCGATCGTCTAAGCAGTGTGCCTTCAGAGGCAAATCATCTCAGTCCGGCATCATGACGGCGTTATTATGGCTTCTGCTGCTGCTCGGCCAGTTTTTGGTAAGTCGAAGATGAGCGCACGTGACACAACTCGGTTCAGAACTTCATGCCAATAATCTCCGACTACAATCTAGAAGAGCTGTTTTCAAATTTATAGTGGATTGGACAAAGACTGGACTATTAGTAAGGAAAATTTGTTTGGTTGCTGTATGACAATGATACCAATGTTACTTGTTGTGTGTAATTTTCCTTCGGGTAAAAAAAGATGCGCTTGTGTTCCTCGCCTTACTTTTTCACGCCCAGTAACTACCCCATTCTTGTATTGCAGTTATGCGCTTCAACGGGACAGGACTATGAAGGTGAGCCAGGCAGATAATTAAAACTTGTTAATAATATTTTACATCCGGGATGTGATGTCTCTATAGATAGTAAATGACGATCCTTTCGTGCTGTTTTGCCAAAAAAATACCATTCAATAGGCGGTCGGGACGTGGCCCCTCGTCAATTGGCGACCCCTATCAGTATTGTACCCTCCCACTGCATATTGCCATCACTCACACACCTGTGTGACCCCTTATAGTCCCTTGAAAATCCTCGGATGGCCATGCGACCACTCACAGCCCGTGTATTCCTTCATGATAGCTCTGTATGACCCTTGACCCCTCACATCTTCATGTGACCCCTCACCAGCTTCATTCCTGTTGTATAGCCATGGGTGTCGACTTGTATACTTTTAGGGGGCCGGGCCCCCCAATGGCTTCAAATTGTTCACATTAGGTTTACGGCGTTGCATGGTAAAAATGAAACTATAATCTATAAAGGGTTTTCATTCTTTAGGGTCCCAATCATTTTCAGAAAATGAATCCCCTGTAAATACCCCCCCCCCTCCCCTCCTACCACTGCCAACAGTGGCCGACATCAGCTGCAGCTTCTCCGGGGAGAGCGGCCCTTCTGACCGGCTGTCGGCCCGGCTCCGGAAACCGCCCGGATTCCGGGGAGATCCGCTGTTCGCCGACGATCGCCAGGTGGCGCCTCAGCTGGATAGCAGCTGTCAGATCCGGGCCGATCCCAGCGATCCGGATCGCCTCATCTACAGCCTGCTCATCACAGACTTCAGCCGCTGCGGAGTACTCAAACGAGACGTGAGTACCTACCTGTCTGTCCAAGCTGTCTCTCAATTGTATTGTACTTGTATTTGACAGTAAAAACACCTCTCCGATACATAAAGAAAGGCTATTCTGAGTGTTCGCGTCATGTGTTTAAAAGGTAAAAGACATATGTTAAAAAAGACACTCAACCAACAAACACACTAAAACCAGTAAAATACACTTCAATCCATACGCACATTCCGCAGTGGGCCGACATATCATACCTACACCACCATTAATACACTCTGTAAAACATCCCCGATGCTGGAACGTTAAAGATCTAAAGACGCCTCGCGCAGATCCAGCGGCAACGCGTTGTAGCGCTGTGCTACACTATATAAAAAGCGTCTCTTGCTCAAACGAGACGTGAGTACCTGTCTGTCCAGGCTGCCCTCTCAAACGAGACGTGAGTCTGCTTTCGGTGCTGCTGACAGTGAATCTGGGATCGTGAGCTACCGGGAGTCCCCGCCATGGGCCACTCCGATGTATCTGCCGTCAGGCCTGTGTTAGCGGTGTATTTTTAGTTGAGTTGTTTTCATTCGGTTTGGTGTTCCATAGCGTACTAACGCGGCAAGGCTCTGTGAGAATAATCAGTTAATCACGATTAGACCATTATTGCCTCTTCACGCTACGAGCACGTTCAGCAGCGTCACGTAAACGTTGGAGTATCTGACGCAGCCATATAGAAACAGGAGCTGGGGCTGAACAGCCTTAACAATCTGCTTCATGATGGCATCACTTTACAATGGTTCTCCAAAGTCAATGGCTAGTCACGGTAAAGGCTACTGATGCAAGTGTTATCTATCTATTCAACTGGGTTATCCATTTGGTAATCTGTTTTGTGGTTTTAAGCGCTTACAAAGACCCACAATAAATATTTTTCGATTATGTGTGACAGCATATCAATACCAAAGAAAACATGTTAGTAGTTAGGTAAGTCTTGGAACTTGGAGTGCCATAACATAATAGTGTTGATTGTTGAACACTTAACCCTTGTCCGGGTAGGGCAGGATCACTGCGTGTCCGGTAGGGGGTTGGTACGATCCCCCTTGGGGTTTCGCCCCTAATCGAGCTAGAGCTCGATTCCAAAAAGGACCGTGTGTTGGTTGTGACAAGACTTCTGAGGTCAAGTAAATGACCCAAATTATATCAAATTGTAAATGCGTAAAAATAGAAATCAGATCGCGCTAAAATCGTCAAGGAACAAAGTATGCCTAATGGGTGCCAAATTCGAAATTTTGCGTCGCAAAATATCATACAAATTGCCAAATTCCAAAAAGATCACGTCAGGTCATTGAGGTCAGTGACCTCGGTTGACCTGTGGAAGCGCATGACCCCAGTGTAACATATAATTTTGCTAAATTGATCCCAGATTTGAATTCAGCGTCACAAATTGTGCTAGAAACGGCAATAAACCAAAACAAATCATTAGAGGTCATCGGAGGTCAATGACCTCGGTTGATCTCTGAAAAGGTCAGTCGGGGTCACAATCTCAGCGGAAGCCACAACTGTCGCCTGTCAACATCTGTGCAGTGTACATATGCTCCTGGACAACAAACGCTCGGAAACTGCACATGTAACAAGGCTCAATGCCACGGGACGCCAGTTGCGCCTGACATGACCTTGAGGAACAGATCATAGGTAACAGGCCATACAATTTAGAATTTAAAAATGGACCGGGCATGTGTCAAATTGTTCAAAAGTAAGATACCGAAAGGTGCATTGCAATCGGTTGATAACTACGTGAGTAATTCCCGAAAAACCGAGGAGATAGTGGCATCCACCCCTCACCCGGGCGAGAGTTAATTTACCCGTAGTGACAGACTTCCTGCCATTTCGGATTGTCATTTCACAAACCTCTCATCAGCCTACTTAGCATGCATCAAATCACCAATAATTGCCCATTCAATGCCCGGGTGGTCAGTCTACCAGGAGCCATTTAGCCGACCTTGCCACCCTAATGCACCGTCTCCCCATAATAGTCCCATGTTATTCCAGTCGGTCTGGTAAATGTCCATCACACAGTCACACGTCACACGCCACTGACAGTGCGTGCTTCCCGTGCTGCTTCTGCGTCAGACACTCTGTTTGTGTCCCGCCTCAGCGTCTGTCTGACCCCTCCTTACCCTCCCTTCAGCCCCGCTCAAGGTCAGTAGTCTGCCGGCACTGTCTGACAGCCCGGGGAAACACCTGCCTGTCAGCGGAAGCAGACGACTTTATGCCGTTCTCGAGTCACCAATAATACTCACAGATCCAGTAAATGCTAGTCACACGGCACTTACAATCTGCATATAACTGTCGTCACATGCCTGTAAAAAACATTATCGAGAGCGTGTATGCGGCTAATACCTACTTAAGAGTTTAGAGTGGATCGTTTAAAGGGATATTGCCACCTCGCAGGCCAATATATAGCTTTTGGTGTGTAACGGTAAATAAATCGTGTCCGATTTCACCTGCAAAGTCTGGTTACTGAAACTCCCCACTAGCTTAAAAAATACATTTGCATCTATCAATGCTTGGCAAGCATTCGTTACATTAAAGTCTCCTCCTCACTTTGCTTATTCACTTCATTGCGGATTATAGATTTGTTTTGAATATTGCAAATTAAAAATTAATTCAGCTGGTCAATTATAAAACTAAAATTCGTATGCAGTTCGATATATTTTCATCAGCCTTAGCTTTTTTCATAATACAACAGCAAAAACGTCTATGGCTTGACTTTGGGGCGTAGAAGAAAAATTACATAATCTTATTCCACAGATATACTTTGAAATGTCAAATATCTGCGAATTCGGACGCTTCGGCTTTAGGCAGGCTATTTGGACACGTAACAGTTGCGCCAATTTGACAAGCAAACTGGATGAAAGCGGCCATCATTAATTTAGTGCTGAGCACAGCTGGTATACCAACGTTTTGGAGTAAGAAATACATAAACACAAATTGCCGATACATTGCTTTAGGTGCTGCAAGTGCAAGTTTGAGTCTGAGTAAACACGATCGTTGATTCCCACCATTCATTCAAGTAGCTCTTTAGAAATCCTCCGGAGATAGCAATATCCCTTTAATGATTGACGGATTTCCGATATCAGGACTAGTAGTGCCAATCGGTACAAATATTCTCGAAATTCCGAATTTGTCCGAAGACCGGTTCGGTTTTCGGACGGACATACACAAATTTCTTTGGATATTTTTGGACATTCAATGCCGAAGGATGGCTTGTCAAGAAAATCACTTAGTTACTTCTATATCAAAAATGTATTATCTTGTAAAGAAAGAGATCCATGATGATTGTGGCTTTTGGATATCCTAACTGTAGCGTTATTTCACAGAAATGCCCATATTTATGCGTGTATTGGGAATAATACACTGGATGTTATACATTTTATATCAAACATTTTGTTCTGCTTTTGAACAGTTTCCGGACAAACAATGATTTTCGGACTGTTTCGGATGGACAGCTCATAGAGATCATATATAATATCATATATAATCTCATAGAGATATTATATATGATCTCTATGGGACATCTGATCATGGTCTTAGACATCAGTCGGACATTGGACACATATTTTCTGAAACTGACACCACTTATCAGGACTCACGCTAAGCAGAGATTGTTGCGCGGAATGTTATGCTGTCCCGCACTGCAGCACGATGATGCGGCACAGTGTGAGTGTCAGTAACAAAGGTTAGCTAATCCAATGCAGTCGCCAGTGGTTGCGAGCCCGATCAACCCACATACCAGATTGGCAGATATCTACGATCTTATGACCGAACAGATAATTTGTCTGAGTCTCTCCACTATTGTCTGTGTTAGTAAGTCGGGTCTCGGCATCCCACCCGGCGTCCATGACGCACGGTTTCCTTCAGAGTCGGGCCGCTAATTGAGCGAGTAATCATTGACGTTGACGTCACCGGGCTGTCAACACGGTCCATGGCTTACCAAGGCCTTATATACTTGGCTACTATCCTGTGTGGAAATGCTGCCGATGACGTCACACCCAGGCGAGGGAAGCTTCCTGCTCCCTTGACGTTCCTCTATGTCGAATACAAATTGGAATAAGGGGTGTAGGAACTATGAACTAAGATCCTATTCAGAATCAGATGAGGGGGTTGAAGCCCCTTAACTGAAAAGGATGTCACGTAGGTTGTCTCTCCAACCCAGTTGAGAGGGTTAAGGCCCCTCACCTTGTAGCTGAGCCCCCTCAACTTAAAGGTAGATGTTTGACTTACAGCAAAAATAAGAAATAGCATGTTTTCTTGTATATCAAACAAAATCGTTATTATTGATGGGGAAAATACAGGCACGTAGCCAGGATTTTGCTCAGGAGGGGACTACGTTGGAAAAAATAACATTTTGCTCCTCAGCCATAAGATGCTGACAGGGGGTAGGGTCTGGTTTTCAGAGAATCTCATTCTATCTAGTGTGAATTTATTTTGCTCAGGGGGGGCATGGCCCCCGTGCCCCCCCCCCTCCCTTGGCTACGTCCCTGGGCAAATAATATTAAAATTAACTATTTTGGCGTGCTAGGCTGGACCTGACCTCAGCCTGCAGACCCCTCAACATATTTTTTTTTTTAAACTACGTCACTGATTGGAATGCCTGATCTGGCTTCTTTTAAACAGGAAATGACAAAACTGGAAAATGCGCCTGGTATGCTCTGCTGATTTTGGGCGTGAGCGATAACCATCTTTTTTATAAAGGGAAATATCCACCTTTTCCACATAAATTGAGTTATTACCTACTAAAAATCAACAGACGAGGCAAAAATATATATTGTATATTGCTCACGCTTTGCACATAACAAACTGTAAATATTATTTCATTTACAGTGTACTGTCACGTCAGTCACACCAGTCACACCTGTCGCACAAGTCACACCAGTCACACCTATCACACCAGTCACACCTATCACACCAGTCACACTTATCACACTTATCACACCTGTCACACCCATCACACCCGTCCCGCCCCACCGCGCGTCGAAGCCACCGTGTCCACCGTTAATTAGCGCGGGTCCGTGTCTCTGATCCGTGTGCCATTTAACGGGAGATGCCTCTGTAAATAGAGCAGGAGCATCTCCGCCGACCCGCCCATCCACCGCTCTCCTGACGCGCGAGTTCTCGTCTCTCAGTTCACACCCGCCGGCGGCCGGGACGCGGCTCAGCTGTGGGGTTATTATCCTCGCCCTGTTGGCTGCCGCAACTCGGCGGGCGTGGAAGGCGTGGCTGTGGCAGCCACTCCAGGGCACTGGGTCACATCTGCCGACCCACCGCACTGCAGTACGGTACTGGTACGCCGCCGTTACACCGACACCAGTCACGTGACAACGCGACGTGGCCGCCACTCGTCGCCCTCTGGGTGGTATAGAAGTCACGTGATATAGTGGCGCAGTTACAGGATAACGGGAGCTGTAAATATTTGCATATTAGTGGTGGTGTGATGTGCTCGTCTCCTCAAATAAAGTGTGTTTTTTGTCTAGTTTACGAGTGTTCGCGGTATGCACTGTGTCGGTGTAGCATGTAACTGACATGGCAGCAGGCACGTAGTCAGAATTTTTATCAGGGGGGGGGGGCACGTCAGCAAAAAATAAATTGTGTTTCTCAGCCATATGTTGTTGACTGGCGGGGAGAGAGGGGTAGGGTCGGGTCGTCAGAAAATCACATTCTATCTAGTGTAGATTGATTTTGCTCAGAGGGCATGGCCCGTCCCCGTCCCCTCCCTATTGCCTACATCCCTGCATGAAGGTATCTCACCACTTGACTGTTTTACAAAATGGGGACCAAATGGGAAGACAAAATCCTTGTGACGTCCCTCTGTGGAAATGGAACTGGAACTGGGTCAGGCAGGCTGGTTATTGATTGCAATTTTTGGAGCGATTCAATCACGATTCATTTTGAAACATAAATGATTCAATCAACGTTTAATTCGTGGATAACCATTTATCCTAATGATTATTTTCGATTCCAAGAATAATAAAAAAATATTCATTCACGTTTGATTCGTCATTTAAAGGGACTGTCCCACCTTTTCAAAAGTTCTCAAATGTACGCCGAATGTGTGTCTAACTATTAAGTAACTGCTGCCGACACCGATTATGACATTTTGTTTCTCCACTAACAGTCCTAATTATAAAAATACGTTTTAAATTTGGCTAGACGTCAATGAATTGATTTTTGGGAAATAGAGAAAACCTCACGCTGCTATATTGTAATACTAGTGCATGCTTATGTACAACGAATGTAAAACAAGTACCACTTTCACAAACATTGGTAAAGAGAGATGACGACATCGATAAGAACCCTAATCTAATTACACTATAGGTTCTTTGTTGGAGATTGTCAAAACCAACTCAAATTTTATTTGTGATTCGACCTCGTGGTTTTTACACTTATACCTACATAATTTAAAAAAGCCAAGTACACGGAAAATGGCTATCTCAACTCAAATATAATGTTAAGGTGGGACAGTCCCTTTAAGCAACATTGATCAATCTTTTGATTAAATCAGCCTTATTTGTATGCAGGTTGTGATTCAATCACGACTCATGAATCAAAAAAACCGACTGTGAATCAACTGTTTTTTATTCAAAGGATTTTGATTGAACGATTACAATCGACTCAATCAGAGTCGAACCGATAACCAGTCTGGGTCAGTGATGACAAATGGAAATAGGAAATGGAACTGGGCCTGTGGAAATGGAAAAAGATTCCCGGGAAAATGATGGTAGATGCTTAGTAAGATATGTGGCTATAGTTACTGAAAGTGAAGCACAAGGTCTTCCTCCAATAGTTCTTGTTGGAGGAAGGTCATGCAAGGAAGGTTTCTAAATAAATTTTACATATGATATATATTTTGATCGATTTTGCGTGATTTAGTTAATGACATTGCTCGTCCTGCAATGCTTCTAGGAAATAACGGGCGTGTTGTTCGCATGGTCAAAATTTCGAAAAGCAGATACCCGTGAGTGTATTTATTCATAGTGTTCGTTTTTACATCGGAATTGCACTGTGATAAATGCACTTAAAAAATAGTCCTAATATAGTACCGTGACAACAAAATTAAAACACCTGCACATTAAAACGTTGTACAAGCTATTGACTGGTATTTAAAGACCAGTGGAAATGTCCGACGTGCTTATGTGCAACCACTGAATTAACTTGACACTCTATTAGAGCTCTGATAAAATGTGTGCACTCATTAACAAGGTGTGGGTCCTGCTTCCCCCATTTGGGGTGCTTGACCCCGGTCCGCTCCTCGGCTGGGTCCCGGTCCGGGCTCGCACCTCGGCTGGATCCCGGTCCGGGCTCGCTCCTCGTGTGCTGTGTGTAGCGGAACCATCCTCCACCCCTCCTACGTATTGCGCTGCACTTAGGTGAACCCGCACGCATGGCACAGGCGAGCTCAAGGGAGCGGAACATGGCAGTTTGGCCACGCTTCAGGGACTGCATATCCGCGACACACGCGAAGATGGTACCTGTGGTGAGGCAATGATTCGGTGTGATGGCCTCGTTAGAAGGCAGATCGTGCTCAGCTGTCGATGGCAGTCAGGTAATGATGCTGGCGATGCTGGTTGTGTAATGATGGAGGACCTGACGTTCAAGGACCTAACCACAGTGCGGTAGTATGTTGCGTGATGGTACGGATGTGGATGTCTTTAGCGAAGTCAGTGACGCAAAAAGTGGGCACTGTTGTGTAACCATTTGAAACTTTCTATAAATTGTATTCATATAAATAATGTTTGACATCGTCAGGATCTAACAAATGAATGAAGCTTATTATTACGTATGTATTCAAATAATAATTACCTGTATTCATAATCATTTTCTGTTTTCGATTTTCTGTGAAACCTATTCGCCAGTCAAATATTTAAGCACTTCATAATATATCATTTACACTGAGGTTCAAAAATTACATGAATGGAAACCAACGATTGTGTACTTCATTTATGTATTTGAGCCCTTTTATTTTATTTTATTTTATTCAAAATATCACCGACGGGAAACCCCAATTACAGGTGAAGTCACGGAATAAAACATGCTAAAATTACAAAAAGACAAAAAGAAAACGCCTAAAAGCTAAAAGCACAAAAAGCAAACACCAGCACCTATATAAATACAAATACAAACACATAAAACACATGCATACGTTCGATTAAAACCGCCAACTTCTACCCAACCACCCCAGAAAAACGGCTATCTATGATACATATCTAACATAATCCACAACCGCAGTCGAAACTGTATAATAAACACAAGAAACATGTCACTTCCTATACATTTTTCCACATATTCATTCATCACTCGAGGCAATCGGATAAAAATTATCGAATCGATACACCCATACAATATCTATAAATCCGTTTCTGAGAAATTCGTTACATCTTGAATACACGAGCTCTTTTTGATACATGAATTAAGTTTTTGCTTCATGACTTTATAAACCAGTCACCATGAGCCACTCCCTTCAACCAAAAATCATGTAACTGCTATGCTGAAGTTGCATGAGCCTTCATTGCAAAACCACCCAGCCGTTGTTTCGTGTTATGGGTCGTTGACTCCTGTATCGCTAACTCGAGCTGCGGCATAATATCAGTTAATATCCGTGGCGGAGGATTACGAAGTCCGATTGTCCACCCGTCACAGGCAATGACCGCTGCACACAGAAGGCTCGTCTGCCATGGCTGTGCACTGTGCAGTATACCGTCTGCAGTGTTCAGTCACGGTCTGTGAATTGTGACACAGCAGGCACGTCTGCCATGGCCCATGGCTGTGCAGTGTCCGGTGGCCAGGGACGTAGCCAGGGTGGGGGACACGGGGGCCATGTCCCCCCTGAGCAAAGTAATTTCACGCTAGATATAATGGGATTATACCCCCCCCCCCCCGGGTAGCAACATATGGCTGAGGAGCAAAATTTTATTTTTTCCGACGTGCCCCGCCCCCTGAGAAAAATCCTGGTTACGTGCCTGTCGCTGACAGAGGTTCAGGGACTCTGGGGCTGCAACTGAAGCTGCAGGAAGCTGTTGCAGGGTCGATGACCGGCCAGGACATTGCCTCCAGTTTGTCATCGGGACCATTGACATTTGACTGTCTGTCGAGTGTGGAAAACGGCAATCGAGCTGGGCAGGGAAGCCGAACTGTGGTGTAGTCAGGCTGCAGGGGAGCTGGGCACTGGGTAGCTTTCGTTAGCTTCTGTTCACCAAGTGCTGCCCTTATCGGATCGGAGATCGGGGACGGAATACGAAACAAGCTCAATATCACTCACCAAAATATAAAGTGGAACATTACGCGTGGTTTGGAAGGTGTCATGTGGCTATGGACACTGAACAATAACAGGGATTGGGTTTCAGCGCTCCGCAACTGCTGCAGTTAGATGGCGCCAAGTTGTTACCGAGAGAGCGCGAAGTGCCCGCGAGGTTTCTCGCCGCATGTATCTTAAACTTGGCCCGACCCGACCCGACCCGACTCGACCATCACGCTGTTCAGAAGCTAATAACTCCGCAGCCATTCAACCGATTATGTTTATTTTTGTCCATCGAATGCATTTGTTTTTGGTACATATATTATACATAGTGCGTTCTTATAAAGGTGTTATTGCAATGTGTGGCAGGCAGAGAAGTGGTGCATGTCAAATCACTCATTTTATAGAAAATTGCCAATGATGCCAATAATGCCCCAACGTATTTTACATTGTTAAATTAAACTTAAGGCTTGAGCGCACGTGAGCGCGTGGAAGAAATAACGTTGTCGAGTTTAGGGCGGATCCAGCCATGGGTTGGGTCGAGGGGGGAATCCAGTGGCGTATTTCCAAAAAGTTGTTGAGCGGAGAGGGGTAGAAGACCGTCAGCAATCAGCGAAAAGTTGTTGACCGGGGGGAGATAGCAGATCGTCAGCCGTCAACGATAAATTGTTGACCATCGGTGGGGAATGGGGGGTAGAGCGTAGTCAGCCCGTCGGCAACTGTGTAACGTGTATTATACTTCACGTCCTCGAGACAGTGGCGTCGCTGACAGTTTTTTTTTAAAGCAGGGAATCGTTTGAATCCCAGCTAACAATTAACTTGGGCACTGATCGGGCACAATGGGATTAAACCATTGTGCCTGATCAGTGCCCAAGCTAATTGATGGCTAGGATTGATGAAAAATGTACCTCCATATTTTGTATGAGTGTATTTAAGCCTTTGCAACATTTTACATGTGAACTTCATGTTAAAGTAGTAGGGGAAATGTTCCGATTAGCGACCCCTTAGGTTGAAGCGCGCAGGTGATTATGCTGTCGCTGTTACGACCGTGGGAACTTGTTTTAAGGGAAGTGTGAACATTTTTCTAGCCATATATGTTCTTACCTTATTCACACATTCGTATACATAATCGCAAATTGCGATCTTGCAAGCCCTTGCAAAAAACGCAAATAGGGAACTCTTCCCAGTTGCGACCGGTTGATATAGCACCCCAACCTTACGCAATATGCATGACAAATTGCCTTTCTAAAGTTTCCGTTTCTTAATTTCACTCCTATTGGGGCAGACGCAAAATAACAAAAAACCAGTTTGTCAGTCGGTAACGAAAGGAATCCATTGGAGTCTCAATTTCAGCGTTAATGATTCAGCGGGACCTCTGAAGACCTAGCGGTCCGCAGAATAGGGAAATGTAAGTGTCCAAAAAAAGTCCCATAAAAATAAACCGACACACCTATGCAAACGCGGGAATCGACACAAAAATAAACTATAATATATGAATCAATTCAGAACGAAAACAAAGCTTGGTTTTTCAAGAAGTACTGCAGTAGTAAAAACGCCATCCTATTCAGAGTGCGTTAAACGGCGTAAGAATAAAACACCTTGTTTTCTTTCAGCGCGACTTACGTGCAGAGCACTACCGTATAATTACACAAGTAGAAAATGGCTGAAGATGTAAAACGCATCATGGCCGACTTAGTCATGCATTTTCTTAAGTTGTATTCGGTGTCAATTTCTGTGTATGGTGGGAGGTCGCAAATGAGGAGAGGTCGCTAATAGGAACATTTCCCCTACATGTTACTTAGCACCGCCAAGCAGCGCGAAATTTTGACGTGTTTTCTGATAAAACCATAATTATAGGTGGTGGCCTTTGAAGAGAATACAAAACTACAAATGTTGCTTACTCAATTTAACGTTACGACGAACTGAAGGCGATGACAATGGCTTCGTTATGACGATAGCTACCGATGTGGTGCCACGAGGCGGTGTGGAAATTTTACATTTAGGTCGCGTAAAATAAGTTATAATTTTGGAACTAGACCGTGAGTAGAGCTAAGCCTCAGGAGACACCTTTTCCTGGTTGCAAATATCGGTATGATGATAAATATTGAAATTAAGGTAGTTTTTCACATACATCGTCCATGCAGATCTGGAGGAGCCTGGGGGAACTGGCTTAAAGGGACTGTCCCACCTTAACATCAGATTTGAGTTGAGATAGACATTTTGCGTGCTTGGCATTGAAATTATGTATGGTATAAGTTAAAACAACCACTGAGGTCGAAGCACAGAGAAATTCGAGTTTGGTTTTGACATCTGTAAATCCCAGTCCCCCAAAGTATTTGAATGGTTGCCCTGAGCCATGTACGTAGTCTCTCTTTACTAAATGTTGATACAGTCGAACTTGTTTTATCCCTTGCCATTACATTAGCCATAGTCACTAGTTCCTACTTATTGGCAGCGTGAAGGTTTTCTTTTTTCCAAAAAAATTCCTTCATATGACGCACAGCCCCAAATATTAAAACTGATTTTTTTAATGAAATTGAGCACTGTTTGTGAGAAACAAATGTCATAATCGTGTTCGGCAATCGGCAGCATTCACTTCATATTTTGCACCACAAACGACGTACATTTGACACATTTTTTAAGGTGGGACTGTCCCTTTAAGGACAGTGTTGTGCACAGAAATTAGCAAAGGACCAATTAGCGAAGCCAAAGGAGAGGACCTTCCCGTTATAACGGGTGCCCCCCGATCGACAGGGGCGCCACCAATATTGGCTACAAAATTGTAGGAGGCGCCTCTCCTTCTGCACGTGCTTGTCGTGCCTTTAATATTTTGTGGGGCACCGTCACGGCCGGGGGGACGCCGTCACTCGCTGGAGGGGCGTGGTCACTCGCCGGAGGGGCGTGGTCACTGGCCGGAGGGGCGTCGTCACTGGCCGGAGGGGCGCCTTCCCTGGCCGGAGGGGCGCCATCGCTGGCCGGAGGGGCGCCGTCGCTGGCTAGAGGGGCGTTGTCACGGGTCGGAGAGTCTATGGCAGGAGGCAGCCTCACTAGCCATCGTCACTGGCCGGGGGCACCGTCACTTGTCGGGAGCGCCGTCACTGGTCGGAGGGGCGACAGACTTGCATGGGCATTGGGCACCTCGTATCCAAAGGACCAGGTCAAGACCTGCATGATCTGATACTCGGTACACCACTGCTTGGAAAGTGTGCTTCGGTCGAGCAAGTTTGGCACCGCTGGAGAAGCTTCCAGGTGCCGAGTTCCGATGTCCGCGTCTGTGCGTACGCGTCGCCTTTTTCAGAACTCGGCAGACTAGCTTTGCATGTAGCCCGCTTGAAAGTTATTTTTTTGTGAAGGGGCCCTGGGGCCGGGGCCAGCAATTACCGCCAAGAAGAGCCTATGCCAGACACTTAATGCAATTCATTTTCCCATTTTCAAAATTTGTATAAACATTGGGAAACTTGTATCATGCCGCGAAGCAGCGCGAAACTGTCTAGTTTCTGGCTGTGGATAGCTAGATTTTGACTGCTGCAAAGGTATTTTTAACGAGAAATTGTTAACTTCCCTCCCCTGTTGGGGGGGGGGGGCAAAACATATATTCCCCCTGAAATGGTCTTGGGAGTATGGCCCCGTTGCCAACCATCCCCCTGTAACTGCCTTATGTCGAGTTGCACCACTGGCGTGTATCTCAAAAACTATTCCGTCAATTATACTACCTAAGTTTAGTGTGCTGCTTCCGACTGTCAGCCTAGAAATATTACACACGATGAAATGCAAGTTGCATGGCACGCGCGCACGTGCTGACCACTATTGTCTATTTCTGAAACCACCTGCGCGATTCAGTTGAACGTTCCCAATTCCCCTGCATACTAGGGTATAACTACGGAATGTTTTACTCCTCACGAGACATAGTCAAAACGCACGTGTGCACCCGTATACCGTTTCATATTTCAAAGCTGTTTTAGCATTACCAGGGCCGAGGGCGCGCCAGCTTTGTCATCGCCGCCCATAAAGTCGTTTTCCTGGTGTCAAATACTGAGACGGCCGCCTAACAGTACCGGGAGTGTATAACCAGCAGCACTGACCGGCTGACCGCCGGCATTGTGTTCCTCTTGACAGAACTCCTCACTCGTTAGCCGTTGGCCCCTTCTCTCAACTCCGTCTCCCCCAACCGTCGACAGGGGTTCGTGAGCCTGCCCTGTGGCTCACACTGCTGCTGACTCCAGCCTCGTCTTCTGCCGACAGGGCTTCGTGAACGTGCGGCTGTGGTTCCCGCAGCTGTCGGGGGTGGTGATGATGTCCGACCAGGAGGTCATCATCATGTGCAAACCCACTCAGTCGACGGTGGTGGAGGAGCGGGCGGCCGCCTTCGCTGGCAGAGTGTGAGTGTCACCGTCCAATGTATCCTCTGCTTTGAGGTGTGTGCACTGTGTGGCTGAGTGCTGACTGTACCGCTGCGCACGCGGCTGAGTGATGACTGTTGCTGCGGGACGAGTGCAGCTCAGGCTCGAGATGTCTAAGGTTCGTGTGACATCCAGAAGGGTCGGATGCTGGATTGTGCAAGTCTTGATCATAGATCGTACAAATCGAGATATTCGAGATATGTTCGGAATTCATATTCGAGATGAGACGAGGATTAGAGAGGCCTGACCCAAGATGGAATATGTTCAACCTTTCTGGACGTCCAAATGTCCGGTGTGGTTGGAGTCTCTATGAACCACTGTGACCTGACCTGACCTGACAGACCGTCCGGCGGCCGTGTTTCCGGTGTGGTGGAGGAGTCTGTGACCTGACCTGACCCAGCAAAGACCGTCCGGCCCCGTTGTCTCGGTGTGGTGAGAGTTTCACTGCGGACCTGACCTGACCTGACCAGGACCGTCCAGTCGCCGTGTTTCCGGTTGGATGAGGAGTTTCACTGTGACCGGGTGACCTGACAGACGTCCGGCGGCCGTTCGTTCCGGTGTGGTGGAGGAGTTTCACTGTTGACCTACTGACCTGACAGACCGTCCGCGGGCCGGTGTTTTTCGGTGGTGGTTGGAGGAGTTTCACTGTGACTGACCTGACCTGACAGACCGTCCGTCGGCCGTGTTTCCGGTGTGGTGGAGGAGTTTCCTGTGACCTAACTGAACTGAACAGACCGTCCGGCGGCGCGTGTTTCGTGTGGTGGAGTCACTGTACCTGACCTGAACCTGACGGACCGTCCGGCGGCCGTGTTTCCGGTGTGGTGGAGGAGTCTGTGACCTGACCTGACCCTGAGCAGACCGTCCGGCGGCCCGTGTTCTCCGGTGTGGTGGAGGAGTTTTCACTGTGACCTGACCTGACCTGACAGACCGTCCGGTCGGCCGTGTTTCCGGTGTGGTGGAGGAGTTTCACTGTGACCTGACCTGACAGACCGTCCGCGGCCGTTTTCAGGTGGGGGAGAGTTTCTCTGTGACCTTTGACCGACCTGACAGACCGTCCGGCCGGCCGTGTATTTCCGTGTGTGGTGGAGATTCACTTGTGGACCTGACCTGACCTGACAGACCGTCCGGCGGCCGTGTTTCGGTGTGGTGGAGGACGTTTCACTGTGAACCTGACCTGACCTACAGACCGTCCGGCGAGCCGTATTTCCGGTGTGGTGGAGTCTCTGTGACCACTGTGGACCTGGACCTGACCCTGAACAGACGTCCGGCGGCCGTGTTTCCGGGTGTGGTGGGGGTTTCACTGTGACCTGACCTGGACCTGACAGACCGTCCGGCGGGCCGTATCGGATGTGAGGAGGAGTCTCACTGTGACCTGGAACCTGACCTGACCTGACAGATCGTCGGCGGTCCTGTTCCGGTTGGTGAGGGTTTCACTGTGACCTGACTGACCTGAAGACCGTCCGGCGGGCCGTATTTCCGGTTGGGTGGAGGAGTTTAACTGTGACCTGACCTGACCTGGACAGACGTCCGGCTGGCCGTGTTCCGGTGTGGTGGAGTTTTCACTGTGGACCTGACCTGACCTGACAGACCGTCCGGAGGCCGTGTTTCCGTGTGGTGTGAGGAGTTCACTGTGACCTGACCTGACCTGACGACCGTCATGTCGGCCGTGTTTCCGGTGTTGTGGAGAGTTTCACTGTGACCTGACCTGACAGACCGTCCGGCGCCGGTTTCCGGTGTGGTGGGGAGCTTTCACTGTGACTGACCTACCTGACAGGACGTCCGGCGGCCCCGTGTTTCCGGTGTGGTGGAGGAGTTTCACTGTGACCTGACCTGGAACCGACAGACCGTCCGTCGGCCGTGTTTCCGTGTGGTGGAACGGAGTTTCACTGTGGACCTGACCTGACCTGACAGACCGTCCGGCGGCCGTGTTTCCGGTGTGGGAGTTTCACTGTTGACTGGACCTGACCTGACAGGACCTCCGTCGGCCGTATTTCCGGTGTGGTTGGAGGAGTTTCACTGTGACTGACCTGACCTGACAGGACCGTCCGGCGGCCGTGTTTTCGGTGTGGTGGAGGAGTTTCATTGTGACCTGACCTGACCTGACACGACCGTCCGGCGGCCGTGCTTTCCGGTGTGGGAGGAGTGTCACAGTGACCTGACCTACCTGAAGACCCGTCCGGCGACCGTGTTTCGGCTGTGAAGAGTCTGGCCACGGGCGTCATTTCTGAAAATGATGGTAGGACTATAGGGCCCCTCGACTTGATAGATTTAAATGTATTCTTACTGCAACGCCATAGACCTAATGTTAATGGGTTAAAATTATTGTTAGGGGCTCCGGGCCCTACTAGGCACATGGAAAAACGACACCCAGAGTCTGGCTGTTATTTGACCTGACCTGACCCGGCAGACCGTCCGGCGCCCGTGTTCTTCCGGTGTGTGTGGGGCTCGCTGTGACTGACCTGAACTGACCCCGCAGACCGTCCGGGCCCGTGTCTCCGTGGGTGGAGGGTCTCCCTGGCAGGCTGGAGTACGAAGTGGCCTGTACCGAGAGAGCGGACTCAACAGCGGCAAGTTCACGGTGCCGGTGGACGAGCCGGTGCCGATCGGAACCCGACTGCAGCTGCTCACAAGCATCAGCACTGACGCCGGTAATGAGCGATGAAGCTGATATATACAGATATATTGGCCAGCGGTGTCAGCAATACCAAAGGTTTTACCACGTGGTGTTTATAACATTTGACGCTTTCCTGACTTAACCTAGACTGTATGTTTTTCCTGCAATATGTCTGTCATGGTGAAGCCAGCTCGCGTTTCTACACGGACAGATAATGTGATTATTTAAACCATTCTCTTTTCTTTCAAAAAATGTACGTGTGCCGTTTAGATATTTGACCTGCACCTTGCCTGTGGCAGCCTGGAAATACGCTGAGCTCCTGGAGGTGACCGTCTCCGCCAGCCAGTCAGACCCGTACGCGCCGGGTTATGTGCAGCTGGTGCAGGACAGGTGAGAACTGAAGTAGCTAATGTGCCGAACACACCGGGTTATGTGCAGCTGGTACAGTACAGGTGAAAATTTACTCATTTGACCTTGACCTTTGACCTTGACATTAAAAATAACATCAGATTCGCAATCCTCGTACGCGACTTGACCTTCACGCCTATTTTGGGCTAAAAATATTGACGTTGCAAAATTTCGTTTTGTTGGCTGTTGGCTAACTTCACGGACATTGAAAGGTAGCAATGTGCCGAACACGCATGGATGCTGGTATGTTGAAACGCTACCGCTATGCTTTCTTCCTGGCTGCAAAAGAAGCTGTTAGAGTCAATATTGTAGTCGTTAATCATTAAGGAACCGATGATTCGTCTCTTTTTTGCCCCATCAATCTCGTATTTTCTTAATGAATAAATGCATTTTCCAATACCGCAAGATTCCAACACCTGTTGGACAACTGCAATTTGCATCATTGACAAATGTAGCGGAAATTAACAATTGAGCTCATCTGATACATCCACCCATATTTCAGCTGCCGTAACCCGGAGCTGACATCTATAGTGCTGACACAGCCGTACCAGTCAGTCGAACGGCCTCACGAGGTGCGGGTCACGCTAGAGGCCTTCCTTCTGGGCCAGTCGGACGCACAGAGGGATTCTACACAGCTGTGGCTGCACACCAAGGTGCTGGCCTGCGCCCGCCGCGACGACTGCAAGCCGGTATGTGACGACACGGGAAGGGTGGGGACGGGTCAGTGACGGGTATGTGACGGGTATCTGACGGGTTAGAGACGGGTCTGACGGGGGGGGTCAGTGACGGATCAGTGACGGGTCTGTAACAGGTGAGCGACGGGTCTGTGACGGGTTAATAACAGTGACGGATAAGTGACGGGTCTGTGACGGTGACGAGTCATCACTGATTGCTCCTCCGTCGGCAGGAGTTCTGTCTGGACCTGTTCCAGCCGTCCGGTCACGGTCGTCGCCGGCGTCGCTCGGCCTCAGCCTCCGTCCCTCAGCTGCCCACAGCACACAGCATGACCACCAACCTCACCAGCTTCGGCGACAACATCGGCATCAAGGTCATCATGCCGGAGGGTAAGCACCATATCGCCAGAAGAGTGATTAGTGAATTCAGGGGGCGTCGCCACCGGAGGGGCTGCCCCCCCCCCCCCCCCCCCAGGATCGCTCTGGCCGGAGCCTGGCCACCAGATTTCCAGGATTTTAACATTAGCCCTATGGGGCTGCCCCCAAACCCCTGGCTACAACCCCCACCCTCCCCACTCAAAATGTTTGGCGACGCCACCGAGTGAATGAAACATCGACGGGCTGATTGACTTGAGTCTTGACTTGACGCTGCGCATTAGTTTTCGTGTCTGGAGTGAATTATTGCATGCCTTTCACGGAACGTCACAGATCGATTTCCAGACCTCTGTGTTCACTGTTCACTGTTTCCAGTGACTGACTGGCCGTGATTGTCCCGTATTCCAATGCAGAGAGGCTTTCGTGCTTCCTCTATGTCATTGCGTCTCATTGCGGTTACACACGTGTGTCCCATGATCTGAAGAGCATTGCCTATCTGCCTCGCGTTCCCTGCCGAGTTGTCCCCTCCTGTCTCGTCTTCTCTTCACAGTTGTGACTTCTCCGTGTCCTCCGCAGAGTTCTACGTGGCGGCCTCGCGGATGCAGACGTCGTGCTCCTCGTTCGCCGTGCTCATCTCCCTGATGGGCTGCTTCCTGGCCATCTCGTGCGGCCTGCTCTGCTTCCTGGCCGTCCGACTGCAGCGCACCGTGACCGCCCAGAAACGCGAGTCCCTCGACGACGTCATCTTCCGCCACATACGTCAGCTGGAGCTGGAGCGCGACCGGGTGCGCAAGCTGCACCACGAGAACATCAACAACCCCGACTACGCCACCGACACCACCGATACGAGCACCATCTCCGCGGGCTCGCTGACGGAGTACTGAGGCGCGGACGAGGTCTGTCCAGGACTGAGACGGATCAGAGTACGGCGCCTGAGTCTGTCACTCCTCTACAGGTACGGCAGTGGACTAGGTGATGGTCAGCCAGTGCGTTAGCAGCCAGGATGCTTCCGTTCGTCCACATCGAGAGACTAAGAGTCGGTTCACCGGACAATAGTAGGGAACCGCGCGTAGTGTCTGGACGTTAAAGGTGCGAGCCGCGAGGCTGGATAGCTGAGAACATGTCAGCGAGTGCGACTGGGAAGCAAGGCGTTCGGTCGCGTAATTAAGATCATCAGCTTTAAACGCATCCACAGCAGTGAGGCCGTATCGTCTTGGAGTCCGTCTACAGACGGCGAGTCCGCAATGTGAGTCACTGCAGTGTTCAGTGCCGTTTGGAGCCAAGTCTCCTTGCAGGAAACACACTGAAGCGACTGCAGAAGACGGACCAGCAGAGGAATGTACTGCTGTAGCTTCCGTGGTGTGTGCTGGCGTGTGTGGGGAGGTGGAGCGAAGGAGGGATGTTTCAGAACGGACTCGGTACGTGCCGGTCCCGTGCCGTCCCCCACCGGTCCGTGATGGTCTGTGACGGTCCGTGACGATACATAACGGGCGGGACGGTCCGTGGCGCTCTGCGATGATACGTGACGGGGCGTGACGACCGGATCACGCGCAGGTGTCCGACCCGGATATCACTCGGAAATTACCCGGACATCACTCGGACATTACCCGGACACTATCCGGGTGTTATCCAGTAACATTGCGGTCTGCCCTCCGAACGGGGACACAGCCGGACAGACAGGCAGAGAGGCAGACAGACAAACAGACAACGCTGGAACCACATCAGCCAGACAGACAGACAGAGGCAGACAGAGAGACAGACAAGGCTGGAGCCACATCAGCCAGACAGACAGACAGAGGCAGACAGAGAGACAGTCAGACAAACAGACAAGGCTGAAGTATCAGCAGCCAGACAGACAGAGAGGCAGACAGACAAACAGACAAACAGACAACGCTGAAGACACATCAGACAGACAGACAGACAGACAGACAGACAGACAGACAGACAGACAGACAGATGACGACTAGACGAGTATGGAGTGCCACACCAAGACAGACGTGTACAATAAATGAGGACATACAGACATAATTACAAGACTATAACGCTGGAGCCATCATCATACAGGACAGGCTGCAGTACACAAACAACAACGCTGGAGCCACAATTCAGGCAGACAAGATCAGACAGACAGACAAACAGACAAGGCTGGAGCCACAGCCAGACAGACAGAAGCAGCCGAATCTCGGCGCGGCGTTAAACGGAACCACATCCAAGGCAGAGTGACGACCAAGTCCTTGTGGTGTGAAAAGTAGCAAGTGGTATATTGGGCATTATATGTAGGTGCATTGTTTTGTATGAAATATAGGTAGGAATATCCGTTTCGCAAGGAAGTTCAGAATTATCTCTCCCTGCTTCGGATATTTTATTTGTGTTTTCCATTGAGTTTGTGTGCGTGCATTCAGTTTGCGGTGCTTAATATGTGGCTGCATGTTCTTACGCCGAATTCAACCCGCGCTGAGAAAAATGATAATAGATATCGACATGAATTGGTTGTCTCTCAACTGGCCACCTGGTGTGTGCTATTCGAACCGGCTCTCCCTAACGTGGGTCATGGGAACGTGTCCACGTGGTACACCGCTGGTGGGCGACCCAGCCGCTTCTTACACCGTACCCGCGGACCGAGCAGTGACCGGTAAATGTCACCATCGTGAGGAACGCAGCAGTGACCGGTAAATGTCACCATCGCGAGGAACGCAGCAGTGACCGGTAAATGTCACCATCGCGAGGAACGCAGCAGTGACCGGTAAATGTCACCATCGCGAGGAACGCAGAGAAGCATCGAATGCCAGGCGAATGGACACGCGTACATGGCGCTTTGGTGAGGAGTTCAGCGCTCGCCAAGTGCAACTTTGATAGCTGGTGAGGGTGTAAACTATGAGGGATCGGTTCGGCATAACAGCCTGTGAGGGCATTTCAGCTAGAGAACGGATAATATCCGATTCTAATGGCAAAACACAAATCACTGTCAATACGCATCTAAGGAGAAAAATACACTGGAACGGTGCTGCTCTCATTGATGAACCGTATTTAGCGGCCACTGATTGACCCTAGCAGTGGTCTAACAAATACACAGCTGTCACGGCAATGTTGGCATCTTGGAGGATGCACAGGGAGGTCAGTAGTGTCGACATTTCACAAGTTGGGATGCTGGTAGGCTGTCGACTGTCCTAGAATATTAGTGTCATTACCACTGATCTGTAATGCAATGCAGCCAGGAAAGGTGGCACCACTGACGTGGGAGAAAGTCATCTGGTGGTGAAAGAACTTACCAAGTGTCCCGTACAACCGTCTTGCGAAGATACCGTCCTTCCCAACTAGTCGTAGCCGATTACGAATGTCATCGGCATGATCAACAATAAGTGACATTGCAGGTATCTGTGTGGAAGGTATGCCAAACTCGACATCAACGCTGCTGAGTGGCTTCTAAAGAACAAGGTCAAAGGTCATGTATATGTAGAAAGGTGAGATCACTTCAACAAAAACATGGGGTAAGCGTACACATGTGGCTAGCATGGAATCAATTAAAAAACTGGCAACGATTAAGATCAGACTAGGACACATCAATTATACATGAACCAGTCATCACAACGCACGTCATGTTCTAAAAAGTCACCAAAAACATCCAAAAACCAGGTCTTCACAAATTCACAAAACGGGCGTCTTTGACGTGCAACACAACTAATAAACGACTTTTGTCGTCACCTCCCCGCCCGACGCCAGAACTGCCTCAGCTCTCACGACGCAGCTCCCAGCTCTCACACGCCAGCTTCCCCAGCTTCGCATCAGTTTCAGCAAGCATAATTCGCCGTCCAGCTACAATGCACCTCGCTTCAGTTTCCCTCCCCTTTGACATCAGCCCGCCGTCTCGGTCACCCGTCAGCTGCTCGCTTTCCGGCAGTTCAGGGTCCGACAGACGTCCTTACTGGCCCGACCGCACGTGATCCGCAGCGGAGCGAACCCGCAGCGTTGCGGAAGCACATCGTAGCGGGGGTGGTTTCAGAGGGCTCCGTCGCGCTCTCGGGGCGAGCCGCGTCGGCCGCTCGCTGGCAACACACGTGGTTCGTCGCACACGCTGCTCACGGGCGGCATCAGGTTTGCGCGCGAGAGCCGCTAGGTACGTGACTCGAACCGGCACGGCCCTCCTGGTACTCATTGTACCACTGGGTGATCACCTCTTCAGAGTCTTCGATCAGGGCGTCACACTGCAGACAGGAGAACGACAGACGCATGTCTCGAACGGGAACCGCAAACGGGGATGGGCTTATCTCATAACATTGTGTGCCCCAGTCAAATGAGCTCAAGACAAAGACATTTATCATAGATTTAAAAAAGAAATCACCATTGCCTGCCTCCATACTTTTCAATGAGCAAAATGTTGACAAGGTTATATTCAGCGGTGTCGAATTGTGTGCTAAAAAATACAGCTCTGGCTAATAATAACTATATCTTTTTTAAACGAAACTGATAAACTTCACATGCAGTAGGTGTGTATAGCCTGAATAAAGATATTTAGATGAAGTCGTTATGAACCACAATAACCATTGCTGGGTACGGCCAGAAACACGTTACGAGCGACTCATTTCACATGCTGGATTTTCCCCCGTTTTCCTCTGACTTGAGAACGAGCATACCTTGTTCTTGAGGTCGGTGATTTCTGCGCTGGGTTTGTCCCACAGCTCATGAGGGATTCCCAGGTCCACCTTGACGCCTTTGTCACTGTGGGAAGGAAACAACGCACAGCCAATAGGCAATGGTCACTCCAAGATACCATCGAGACGGACACACCGCCAGGCAGAGGTCTTTGGGCCTTGAGGACCAATGTTGAATTATTTGTTTCATGAACTGAGACCATTTTTATCAAACAAAATCGAGCCACGGCTGGAAAGAATAAATCAAGCAACGAAAGACAGGCGGCTGCATTTATCATTATTAGCTTTAAAAATATATAAGAAGCGTCTGCAAATATGTATTTTTGATGCCACATTCGTCGCTGAAAGTCTGATGCACATGAATGATCATATAAACAGCAGTGGATGTGCACATAACACTGACACATTTCATTTTACAAGGAGTACTATGCGCGGGTCACTGATAATAATATTGGGAAATGTTATGGCGTCATGCAGAAAGAGTATCTTTTTCTGATCATGCTGAACTTTTAATTGGTCATCTGAGACCTAGAAAGATATCTTAAAAGATACCACTGAATTTCAAGTGCGCTGGCCAAAACTCGGCACACTTGGGCGTAAAACCGTACTACGCGAACACCGCTTCAAGGCGTGTGACGTCACAGGCTATCAATTCCACGCTCGCTATGTTGAGAGAGATGGAGCTTGCTCAGGAACGATTGTGAATGTACGCTGTGCATTGTCATATTTCGGTAAAAAATTACTGGATAAATTAGCTCAACATATATTACAATTATCCATTTTGTATGTCATATTCTTTAATTGATATAATCATTCAACTAGCTAGATAACTGACATCAACTTTTTGGTCTAGACATATTCTGACAAACTCGTACCTTGTTAATAGTTTGGGTTTTACCTGCTCTACAAGACGAGTGTCTGCGGTTATAATGCAGTTGTGTAATTTTTGCTATTTAATTTGTGGTATACGAGACACGTTATTTCTTGCAGTCATTCTTATGTTTGATTTTGTCGCTTAGGTAGACCTTGTTGGATGTTCAACGCTGATATTTTGATTTAGTAGCGCTACATAAAGTTTCTCGGTTTTCCTTCTAACTCAACTAAATTAATGCAGACAAAAATGAATAATCCAATATTGAAATATGCATCAGTACTTTTACCAAAGTATAAATGTTTATTTTGTGTCTGGGAAGACAATCTGCATCCATCATCGAGGCCCCAAATAGAAATTTATTACAATTCTCTTATAAGCAGTTAGGTCGAGGTTTCATCCTTGCTCATAAGCCCTGTGAGCGTCAACAATTTCAAAAGTACGGTGAAACCGCTTCTCCTATCTGGCTTTCGCAGCCAAAGTAAGTTTGTCGTATTATGTCTAAGAAGAGATAGTGTGGAGTAGTGTTTTATGAAAATATTATTTATTTTAAGAAACTAGCTATATTTCTCTTTTCTTTGGTGTATTTTTCCTTCGCTCACAACGTGCATTACTCCATTATCGTTGAAACAAGTGGCTCAGGTGGAGTTTCGGGATTAGTTCGATTTCACATATGCAGAATTTCATGGGAGATTATTCAGCAAACGTCTGAGCACACCTCTCCTACTTCCAGTCGTTTACAGGAAATGTTCCAAGATGGCGTCCGTTCGGGCACGCACAGCTCTGCCCAGAGGCCGGAGGTTTCTCCGGCTCTTTTGCAACCGTTCGGCGGAGAGTGGCCCGGCCAAGCAGCAAGCTCGCTACTGCTCCTCTTTCAGCTGCCTTCAGGGTTTCGTGGGTTCTTCTCGTGAGTACCATCCTTATTCAGCTGTCCCCATTAGAAATAGTTCGGGGAACTGAGGACGGGGTAGTTGGCCGGCCAGGGGTGGGGGTGTTGCGCGAGATCACGCGCGCCCTGAAATGCTCCTGGATCAGCTGGATGGTCGCGGCTGCTGCATGTTGGGCTGCGTCATCATGCTGAAACCACTGGGTGGCGTAGGTATCCGCGCATCTTTGCCGCATGACCGCCAGGAACCGCTTGACGATGTGGCGGTATCTTTCTGCATTCACTGTCTGCGTGCGGCCGGCGCGGGTCTCAACCAGAAGTGGGCCAATGATGCCCGAGCAGCTGACGCCGCACCAACTTCAATGCACTTGAGGCAGTGCAGTGTGCAGTGGCCTCTTCCTCGACGATATAGGTGCCGTAGTGCCCAGTAACCGGTTGCTTGGGTGTTTATGCGGCGTCAAGGTGAAAGTGGGCCTCGTCCGTAAATCAGACATGGTGCCAGAATATGCGTCTGAATTGCCTGCACTGCTGCAAACCATCCTGCATAACGCCACTCGGTTCTTCATATTCCTTGGGCGTCAGCTTCTGGGTGTCCATCAACTTGTATGGGTATCAGCCCCAGGTAACTCGTCAGGATCCGCGGCCAACAGAAGGCTGACGGCACTGCTGCTAAGGTGGCTGACTGGTTTGCGCGGATACTCTTCAATGATTCCTGTCTTCTTGACCACTCTCTCGGTCCTTGCCTGATTTGTTGTCAGTCGACCTTTCCCATAGGTTTTCACAGTCCTTTCTCGGAGAAACTTCTTCGTTAGAGCTGAAAATTGGTTTACGGCCGGGAGCTGTCGCTTGCCTTAAAATGTTCTTCAAGAAGTTTTTTGGTTTGCGTGACAACTTTATGCCGTCAAGTGAAATTATACGATTTTAACTTTTTCCTTGTTACTGTAGGCCCCCTTTCTACTGATTAAAATCACCAACCTGGCCAAAATTTCCATTTCACGAGCTTTCATTTGGCACATGCATCGATAATGTTAATGACCCTAGATCGCCACAAAATCGTTTTCAAATGTGTCAGTGTTTTGTGAACAACCCTGTAGTTAAGACAATATGACATCATATTTACTAGTTTAGTCCTTTAACCAATAGAGCTGCTACAATTAGGATGTTTACATCAGATTTTATGTCAAAATATTTTTAATTAAAGGTAGTGTGCCTACTCTCTAGAAATATCAAATATATTTCCTTACGGTAAGAAGCTATTGCTTTGCTCATTGGTTACGATAAAATCCACGTCCGGAGCGCCCCTTTAGTTGAATTTTACTTATATTCTGTTTTGCATTTGCTTTGTTGCAAAACACATAAACGATCGCAACTATAAACAGAGTAACGAAGATGTTACCTATAATGGCGCACCAAAGACGATAAACAAACCCATACGAACAATGTATGGGCTTGTTTATAGTTATCGAGGCTCTGTTCGGCAGCTGCTATCAGTGCTCAACGAGTGTTTTAATATTGGCCCGCTAACAATAATGCAGCGTTGTAATTTAAGAGCAATGGACTAGTAGCGAAAGCTCTCTGGCGACTATAGATAATTAAGTACTGCCAGTATGTGATTTAATAGGTCTTTCAATAGAAATGTATTTTTTTAATTTTGCTTATTTGAGGCAATATACAATGGACTGAGATATATTAATAGGTACATTAGGTCGAGTACAGCTGGACATTTTGTTATTTTAGCAATTTTTAAGGTGGTTTGTTGCATGCGAACAAGTTTTGGAGATTTTTCACACAGGATGTCAAATTATCGGTTTTGTTGATTCACGGCAAAACGTCGCAAGGATGAACCGAGGATGAATATATTGCCTCGTGATTTTTGAGCAGTGCACGTGCATAATTATCTTATTCTGGCACGAGATATTTGCAACCAATCCGAACGCAAAGGGCTACTGGTTCCTGCAAGACGGTGCGACGGCCACACCACGGTGGCCGCAAGGAAGCTGCTTGCAAGACAAGTTTTGCGGCTACCGAGTCCACCGTCCCTCTCACTGCGCACGCTTGACCTGCCAGAAAGCCCTGAACTCTCTCCGTGGCTTAGGGTCTGGTTGACTGTCTCCATGGGCGGATTCTACGCAAATAACACCAGCATCTCTAAGAGACTAAGGCACGTGGAGGCCCGTGCTGATTCAGTGAGGAAAAACGGATGAGTCGAGCTGTGCTACACCCATGCGCTGGCGGTCGAGGCCTGTACTTAAGGGGAGCACCCTAATTCGAGACACAGCTGGCCAATCCAAGGAACTAGTTTAGTGACGTGAGTGAAACACTGGTAAGTCACGCAACATAGCGTGCTGTGCTAATCAGTTCTTATTGTGCAAAAAATTCGTTAAATTATTGTTCCCGATTTTTCAGTAAAATCAGCACAAAACGATTCGACATCCTGAGGAAAATCCTCCAAAACTTGTTTCCATTTCAACAACACAATTAAAAATGTTAAATTAACAATGTCAGAATGTACTCGACCAGGTGACTAATTAATTATTTTAATCCATTTAAACGTCTTTAAATAGGGCAAATAAAATAATACATTTTTATTGAAAACCCTGTAGTAGCGAAAGCTCTCTGGCAAATAATGATAATTTTGTTCCGCCGGAATGATTGTGGCGAATTTGGAATATCTCAGCAACTAAAGTGAATCTGGGGAAATGAAGTGCATGGCTAGATTCAGAAAAATATGTTCTACGGACTCGTGTCAACAACTCCACATGACCAATGTGAGTAGGCAGACTCCCTTTAAACTTACATATAATAGGTACAACTACAGGTATTTTTATGTTTCACCACTGAATTAGTACTACTTGTGGTATGGAATAAAGTATGAGATACTGTTCGCAGAAGTACTCAACTAAAACTTCACTCATGCATATTCTGTTTTTGTAATATATTTGATAGTTTGATTGTGTGGCAAGTTTGCGAAAATTCCACTTTGTTATTTTTTGGAAACACTTTTCCTTCTTCTATTGTTTTACTTTACTCAAAATATGGACGGTGTACGATCTGTTAAAGTTAAGAGGGTTTTCGTCAGACTCGTGTGTAATGACGTCACCAACTTGACTATATCTTGAATTATTTTTCAAGGGGCGATATTCGCCAGCCCCAGTCAATGGCGGGTTAAGCATTGGTCACAAGAAATCAATTTGTAAAACAGGTTTTAAGTGGAGTTAAGGCTACTCAGACAAGTAAAAAGTCTCACTCATTAACTATACTATTTAATTGTTGTTTTAGATAGTCATGTGGATGGTGGCATTTTGATTTTTGGACTCAAGAACTATAAAATCGAAATCTAATGACATACAATTTCTATCCATTTCAACGAACTGCTATATTTTCCATTAAATGATCTCCAATCTTGAAACGGGATAATTATTGTTATGGGGGTTACTTATTGTGCCTGTTGACAATAGCTTCAGCTAATATGAGGTCGGAGTCGATCCAGGAGTCAGAGTCCACTCCGGAGGGTCGGAATCGGAGTTGGAGTTGGAGTCACCTGAAAACCGACCGACTCCACAGCCCTAGTCATGTGTTGAAATTACAAAGGAGGAATAAAGGAGAAATGAAATGGCATTGAATTGAGACATTGAATTGAATGGAGGCATTGAATTGAATGGAGGCATTTAATTGAATGGAGGCATTTAATTGAATGGAGGAGGGGCGTTTAATGGCATTGAATGGAGGAGGGGCGTTTAACGCCCCCCCCCCCTCTGCCGTTTTGTTTGTTTCAACTCAAAAAAGATTGCCGCCATCAATGTGAAACTTAGGGTACCTTATTGTACATCGATTGCACGTTTTCTGTGCGAAAATAAAGCAATTTCGTCTATATTTTTTGTTAGATAAAACGAATTTAGTGACGTAACTACACACGGTTTTTACACATAAATCAGCTAAATTTTAGCAGACCGTACAAAGGCAATATGCAAAGCAAAATGCAATCCAAAAACATTAGAAAATGAAAATAATAAGGGCTACAAAATGGCAATCTCAGATTTTGAAATATTTGGTCTTTGAACACCAAAATTCAATTTTTTAATGACAACAAAATCAAAATTATCAAAGATATTGAGAAGAAAAAAAGAAGATATGTCAGAGAACTATATGCAAACAACTACCATACCAAATATCAAAATGATATCATTTTTGACTGAGTGATTGCATTAACAGTGCTGGTAGCTCATGACGTCATATTTTGGAATTGTGTTTTTGGCCTTTTCTTGACAAAATAAAGACAAATAAACGACAGCATTGTGTTTATAAGACAAAACTGGTCTACAAACATGCGTTTTTAAGCATATTTATCAATTTAAAAATTTACACTTGTTGACCTTACTCTGACCCTAGCTTGACATTTACTTCGTATACATGAAGTCTGGTGGTCAAATGAGTATCACCATCGCTTTTCATGCGAAAAATGATCCATAAAACATGTGTTGCATGGCTTTCGTATACATTTTGTGCACATATAGTGACCTTTTGTGGCCTGACCTTGACCTTTGATCTTTGACTATAATCTCACTTTCGATCATGCGCAACTTGTATCATACATTTAAGAGCACTTTGGGTGATCATGGCCGCAATCGAAGGCTTTGGATGAAAAATGGTATATAAGCGAAAATACCTTGATGTTGATCTTTGAACTGACCGTGACCTGACATTTGACCGTAATTTGAGATTTTCGAGCATGCTTTAGACTCATCTCAATGAATGCTCTCGAATGCCGTCTGGCGCGTCTCGCTGCGATCATTGGTCCGGAAGATAACCAGAGGGCGCTTAACGCCCCCCACCCCAGTCAATGGTGTTCAGATCAGACCCCAGGCAATGCCGGGTTAACGTAGCGAGGTAATTATTTCACCACAACAAATTTTTGATCTGCTCTAACAAATCTGCTAGCTCAGTTCAAAACCCCATGCTAAAGGTGAGCTTTTCCCCTTTAAAGAAATACGTTCACCTTCAAAGATGGTAGTTGTGTAGGCCCATGTTGAAAAACCTCCTGACTGCAAAGTTTTCTGGGCTGAAAAGGGTTCTCCATTTGGGCCGATATATTTGACTTTGTTGTCGAAGGAATTGTGGCCTCACGAACCTACCAAACCTGGCAGAGACTATACAGTTAAATGCTTACGCTTACCCTATAGCATTTGGATTCTGATTGGCTGAGCCACGTGTGAGCGTTGAGGAGAGTACGGCATATAGTTTTGATGAAATTAATAATTTGCGTCCTTCTGTTCTGAATCGGTGCGATGTATGGCTATTGTTGACATTATGAAAAGAAGTTGTATTTGAAAATATAATCAATTTGTGTTTGCAAAAAAAAATCCAAGGTGAACTATTTCCTTTAAGACCGACAAAGCAACTGAATCTTGACCGACCCAAAGTGCTCCTACCTATATGGCAGATAATTAAATTAACACATATTCGTAAGATGAAAAAATTGCACCGTGCTATCAGTTCACATTTCTAAATCTGCAAAGTATTTAAACCAAAACATTCAAAAATAGCGTCAGTATTCCCAGTCCACAAATGTCAGTCAATAATCATGTTTGTATGCCAGCGCGCGTGAATCGCTTCACGTGCTGTCCATAGAGAGCCGCATTCTCCTCGATAACTCACACGAGGTTGTGTAGCGTCTCGAA